>NW_024121102.1:244225-409225 GCF_016745375.1 Pimephales promelas
TGGAATGGGCTGCCAGATGAATTGTGGGACTGTAAAAATCACAAGTGGTTTTTGCCATCAAACAAAACGCTCATGTAATTGGACACGTGCACTGCAGAACACAACTAAAGCATATTCCTGAAAATGTAAGACTTCGGCTGTATGTTCTGCTGAACTCCAGTTATTCTGGGATGTTCCAAAGTGCAATTAGTCTTGTACATTAGGAGATTTCATGTTTTGTTTTTTCTGACAGGCAGCTTTTGTAGCATTTATCAGGGTATGGAATTAAAATCTTATCTATGTATTTTATCAAATTCACACTGCCACTGAGAGTTATGGGAAATGTAGTATTGGCCCACAGACCTGACGACAGACTAGATTTTTGTTTTTTTGTTTTTACAAATTGACCACCATTCGTCATTATCGCTACACAAAATATGTTTCACTATACATATTCAAATATGAATACAAATTATTTTCTTTCATATTTTTGTCTTTTTCAGGACAAAATATATCTAAATATCCAAAAAACAAGAAACATTTACTTAAGACAGTGTCTTACCAATTGGCAAGTATATTTTTTTTACCCTCATAACCAGCTGAGCAAGTCATTTTTAAACAATTTGACCAACAAATTTTTCATTGACAGTGAACATAAACACATACACAATATATAATATCCAAAAATAACATTCAAATGCCAAGACTTTTTTTCGGACATGGCAAGCTGCCAATGAAAACCTGCTTATTGCATTTTTTTAACCAAAAAACTTACAGTGCCCAAAATATGCCCTGTAAGAATAAATATAGATAAATTTCGTTTTGTATAACTCTGAAAAAAAAAAATCTAAATATCCCAAAACAACACACATTTACTTAAAGGCAGTTCACCCAAAAATGAAAATGATGTCATTAATGACTCACCCACATTTCGTTCCAAGCCCGTCAGACCTCCGTTCATCTTCGGATGACATTTTAGATTTAGTCCGAGAGTTTTCGGTCCCTCCATTGAAAATGAATGTACGGTATACTGTCCTTGTCCAGAAAGGAAATCAAGACATCATCAAAGTAGTCCATGTGACATCAGAGGGTTAGTTAAAATGTTTTGAAGCATCGAAAATACATTTTGGTCCAAAAATAACAAAAACTATGACTTTATTACTATATAGTCGATCCGCATTCAGTGACACTGCTGACGTGGTGTGCCCGAGCTTCGTTTACGGTCTGAAGGTGACGCACGCTGTACAAAACAATATTCGCAAACATGTCTAAACTTGCATTTTTTTGCCCAGCCATATTTATTTGATACACGGACACACCAGATACACGTCAGCAGCGTCACTGAACGCTTTGATTGACAACAGAATACAATGAGAATACAATGCTGAATAAAGTCGTAGTTTTTGGACCAAAATGTATTTTCGATGCTTCAAAACCAACTAACCCACTGATAAACAGAGGATCCGAAGATGAACAGAGGTCTTACGGACTTGGAACGAAATGGTCATTAAAGGAGAACTCGGCGAACAATGAACCTTTGGTCTAAATTAAAAATCGGTACCTAGTCAATCGTTTCTCTGAGTTTTGTTTTCATGATATCGAATGAAAGAAGTTTTATCTCTAAAAGCTGTTTTAGCGTTAATGCTTAGTAAATTGGGGCATTGATAAGTAGAAAAGCAATCGCTAGTTTATACCACTAACTCAAGGCAAAATAGCCTGCATGGCAAACGAAGCATGTTTGAGAACTTTTGTAAGTGTACAGACCGTTTAAAGAAGATTACTTTATGAAGACAGTTCACTTCGCGTTACCCAGACAGGAGCCATCTTAGAAAATAGTCTCGATAAGGTCATCCCCGAACGCCGTTCATACAGTTCAGAAGTTCGCTAAATTCATACAGTTCTTTGATGAAAATCACTCCAGTAACGAACGTTCATGGTTTTGACTTATCGAGACTATTTTTTTAAAGATGGCTCCTGTCTGTACATGAAGTGAACTGTCTTCATAAAGTATCTTTCTTATAAACGGTCTGTACACTTACAAAGTTCTCAATGCTTTCGTTTTGCATGTATGGAGCCTCATTATGTTACTGTGTTAGTGTGGGGCTATTTTGAGCCTTGTTAGTGGTATAACTAGTGATTTTTTTTTACTTAGTCAATGCCCCCATTACTAGCATTATACGCTAAACAGTTTTTTAGAGATAAAACTTCTTTACATTCGATTATCATGAAAACAAATCTCAGAGAACGGTCGACTAGGCACCGATGTTTTATTAGACCAAAGGTTCATTGTTCGCCGGAGTTCTCCTTTAATGGCACCATTTTCATTTTTGGGTGAACTAACCCTTTAAGACTTTGATATTTTAATGTCATTATTTTTGTATTACCTCATTTGCAAGCTGTTTTCTTGTTTTAGCCTAATAAACCTGCCAAATGAGTAGCATTTTTACACAGTTTCACCATTTTTCTTCAGCAGTCTTGTTTATATTTTCTGACCCCAATGGCAGTTATTTTTCAAGTTTTAAATATAACTCAAAATGTTTATGAGGCTTATGCTTTAAAACAAGATTCATGCGTGTTTCTGACAGGAAGTTGGCAGATATTGCGGGGGTGAATTAGCCATAAGAACCTTGACATGGATTCACCACTGACAGCCATTGTCATCTCACTTCCTCTTCTTTCTGTACTTTCTCAGGTTCTCACTCACACATCCTTTCTCTCGCACCTTCTCGCTCGTCCTCGCGCTCGCTTCTTCAGCTCACACGTTTCTTTCCGTGTTCTCTCTCTCTGGAAGTCTCAAAGTCATTATATCTCTTCGCCCCGTGTGAAGGGCAAGCCGTCACGTGACTCGTCATCAGTCACTCCTCATTCCCTCGCCCAGCCAGGTAATTTAGAGGGAAGGTTTTTCCGACGGGACTATCCATGCAAGGAAAGGTACATTTCTCTGTGTGTTTGTGTTCCTGCAGCTGGTATGGGAGGAACTGTCTGAGGAGAGTGTGATTGCATGAGGGAGCTGCCAGTCCTTCAGCTGATTTGACAGACACCGTTTTTTTGTGTCTTGACATCTGGTGGCAATCGAGGTGGACTTTTTCCTCAACCTCCTTGTTCCACAGGAATAACTTTAGTACATTGTGGCTTGGAACCTTAGTCGATGAAGTTATATGACTTTAAAATCTATCATTTTATTGTACGTGTGGTCTTTGATGTGACCAGAGATCTAAATATCTAACTCAAAGTAATAAATAAAACAAATATAATGTTCCAGTGTGCACCCTGTCTTTGTATGGTTTACATCTGTTAACAAATTTCTTATTGGCTACCCCATATTAATTTTCATACTAAATTTGTTTTAATAGCATTATCTGAAAGCTCACTTCATGTTTTCCGGTTAAGAAATCATATAAAAAGCAATGGTCCTAGTACTGAGCCTTGTGGCACTCCATACTGAACTTGTGATAAAAAGGCATATATACGATAAAAAGAATATAGAGTTATTATATGGTGTTTTCATGACTTTCAAAAAGAGAAAATAATGATACCGGAAAAATTATAAATATTTATAATGGTAGTCAGTCCCATTTACTCACTGTATTAGAAACACCATTGCAGTAGTGTTAACTAGTATTCTTTGATGCAAAGGTAATGTAATACATAGTAAAAAATTTACAATAAATTAAAATATACAAAAAATATAGTTAGACGCGTTCCTGGGTCAATTTGTTGATACTGGAACAACATTCCTGTCCAAAAATGTAATGTTATCCCCACCTCTAAACCAACTTATCCCTAAAATCAGAGGGAAATGATGTGGGAATAACACTGATTTACAAGCACTTAACCCTGACTCGGCATAAACTGTAAACTTGTCCTCAAAAATCAGATATATGATTGTATTTAAGAAGAAATTGTGGAATTTTGTATTAAACTTTATAGTTACATGCCAGTGTGACAACTAGCCCCAGTCTCCCCCTATGCACTGTAAATGGAAGTTTTCAGCTGTTACACACTGTGCTACTGAAAAAGTGCACAGTGTTTCCCTGTTTGAAAGTGACATCATTTGTAATTACCGTTCTTGGGTCTGTTTAACTGCTATCGACGGGTCATTTGTGGCTTGAGAGAGATGGTCGTTACGTGATAAGTTGCTGCAACCTCAGAAATTTTGTGGCCTCCATTTTATGGCTAATAAAACTTATGTACACACCGCAGCGTGTGCACAATTCACTTTTATGTCATCTCGGGCTGAGGGTGGCACAATTTTCCATTTCACTTTGTTTATGACGCCCACCTGGGCTTGTAATTGGTGGATGTGACGAAGAGAAATGCTCTTTAAGTATAACCCACACTAAGATAATTCCCTGTCTAATTGAAATGTTAAGTTGTCAGGCTGTGCTCATGCATCAAGTGTTATCAACTATAATTTGAATTTGATTGTAGAATAATTGTTGCCACACTTTCTTGCATTACAGTATATTCCACATGTAGAACAGCCTGACCTCAAAAACATGTCAGTCAACTTGTCAAACATGTCAGTCAACTAGTCGATTAGTAAATGCATTCATTTTAAAGCTTTAATGGTAAAATGGTAAATGGGCTGCATTTATATGGCGCTTTCATAGACCTAATGGCACCAAAGCGCTTTACATTTGCCTCACATTCACCCATTCACACATACACCGACGGCGGTGTCAGCCATGCAAGGTCGGGAGCAGCTGGGGTTAGGTGTCTTGCTCATGGACACCTCGACACTTGGTCAGGTGGAACCGAGGATTGAACCACCAACCTTCCGGTTTGTAGACAACTCACATGAACCAATGAGCCACTGCCGCCAACAATTTAAATATTTAATATTTAAATAATGGATTTTATTTACTGTATATATTATTGTTTAATTTATTTATTCAATATATTACTTTTAAAATATGTAAAGATTTTATTTTTAATCATTTATTTTACTTTTTTAATTTAATTCATATAATTTTATTTCTAATTATTCTATTTCTAAATATATATTTAACATCTTTAGCAGTTCTTTACATGAATACATATGAAGAGTTCAGATGATTTTTATCAAACTTGTATATTTAAGTTCAGTAATTTCAGTTAAATAACAATTAATAGGTAATTATCATTGCCATTTAAGTGAAATCACTGAACTTAAATATACAAGCTTGACACACACACACACACACACACACACACACACATTTATTTTAATCTAATTTTAAATTATTTTACTTTAATATTTTAGCAACAGAGCTTTAAACAGAGCTCTATATCAATACTATACAGCTTTGTATTATTTTTTAAAAAATATGCTTTTACAACAAGATGATCATAAAATACATTTGACTATATTTTCAAACCATAACCCTAAATCCCTCTAATTATGCAAGGCTTCTTGAAGAGAAGTGGATGAAAATATGTAGTTTTTCACATCCCTACTTATAGCTTTCAGGTGGCAGTTATCTGTAAATCTGTCATTCGTCTCTTAGACTCGTGTTTTCTCTTCTGATTTGACTGTTTTCTCTTATCATTCATGACAGAGCTGCTTCATTGATTAACCAGAAACTCCCCAGCACGTCTGCCTCAGTATTCTAGACTGAAGCTGAGCGTTGCATGAAAATATCACAGGCTGTTCATTTGTATGTTGATAAAACGCAATCTCTCGGTACCTGACCGAATTTGTAAATGCGATCCTTTTGACATTTCCGAATGCCAAGCAACAATTACTCTACGCTGAACTCCTATGCGTCTAGGCCTATACTCTCCCAGTGGATACCCGTGGGGATTTGACGGTGTTTACACCTGGCTGTCGATAAGATTTTAATACCCAGCCAGATGTGAAATATAAAGATAACACTCTAATGCCTCAGCTGGAGCAGTTAATCATTGCACCTTTAATAGTCTTGATCTGGGCTTTTGCATGTGTGGCGGTTACACAATTGTCTGACTGTTTATGTAGAGTGTGCTTTGATGTTCAAATTATAGTAAGTAACGTATGCTTGATTAAAGGCTGTTTCATCCAGTCCTTCATTAGCTACCGCTTGTCGTTTGTTTCTTAAAATTAGTCATTTGAGTCGTATAAGGAAGCCTTTTATACATTGCTCCATTTTTGACTAAATGCGCTTAATGGATAATATTTATCTTCAGTGAATATGCACAGTGGAGTCTAAAAGTCTGAGACCACATAAAAAATCTGACATTTAAAATCTAATTTAAACCATAAACAGAAAGTTTTAGGATTTTGAGGCATTAAACATATGATGTAAAATGATATATATATAAAGATCTTGCGCTATTATTTCTATAAAAAACATTGAAACATTTTAAGTTATGTTGCTGGGTAATCATTACTCATTAATCATTACTTTTTGACCCCTCTTTATATCTGTATATATGTTAATATCATAGACTGTAAAACAACACGGACGTAGTGTCCGTGACATCACCCGTAGGTTTCTGAAGAGCATTTTTGAAGCCTAAAGTGGGCGGAGCTGGCCGTCGCCATCTTGGCCTCGCGTCACTCCCGGATAACTGAAAATGGACAAAGAGGCGGACGTGGGTGGAGCTGAGGAGCCTGGCTATCTGAAACCACGCCCACCTAGCTCGACGTGATCGAGTTAGCTCAGACTTGGGAGCTAATGCTATATGCTACTGACAGTACCAAATCTGTGACTGCACAGGGCTTAATATAATTTAAACGGATGAGTAATAAAAAATAAAAAAAAAACTCACATAACAGTTTTCATGAAGGGTAAAACTAGCTATAGAGACCAAAACCAATTTTTGTTCCAAGCTGTAAATATATATATTTTTTTTTTCTGCTGTAAAGTTGAGTATTTTAACATGGGGGATATATGGAATTGAGTCACTTTTGGAGCCTGTCTCTAGTGGCCAGTTGATGAATTGGAGGTCAAGTTATTGGTTAATATACCTTACTTCTGATCTTTTTCGGTGTCATAAAACATTTCACAAGATTTTTTTATCAAGCTGCTTCATCTTGATTGTAAGTTTCCAGAAAGGGAGAGTATAATTGCTATCTGTGCTTCCAGTCAGAGCAGAACTAATTGGCACTGATGAGTTCGCAGAGTATCGTCAAAACATGACGTCAACGCACACATGCCTTTTTGGCTGTTGATGTGTCCACGCAGGCAGTGAGAGAGAGGGGGAAGTTTTATTGGCTTGCTCAAGTCACACAGCTTGGTTTTCCTAATCTTTGTGCTAAAACTAAGCTAGCTACTGATTCAAGGTCATCTGTAATACCTAGAGAAAGCTGTTTGTTAGCATTCCCATTCATCTCAGTAACAGTTGGCCCAGGTACAATGTGAATACAGTCCCAAACCCATCCTGAGAAGGGAAGTCATTTTCATGCTTTTTAAGGATACGTGTATATGACAACAATGCACTTAAAATGGACAAGTTTGTCCTTTGCATTTTTCACGTATAGACGACAATCTTGTCAAAACGATCCCCATTGCAAAACTTGCTAAACCATTTTTGAAAGTTTACACTTTCTGGCCCTCAAAACACTGTTGTTCTCCATATTTAGTTGAAAATAGTGTTGTGTAAATAGCCCAAAACCAGCCACTGCCAAAACCTCTATGTATAATGCAATACTTGGGATATACTGTTAATGTTGCTTTGAAAGAATCAATTAGACATTTGCACGGATGTCAGCGGCATCTATGAGGATCGTGCTAATCTAGTCTCATCCTCAGACGTCACGCCCACGGACCGTTGGCTGAACGTCTGATGCATATGGCACACGAAACTGGAAACACTTCAGGATTTGCAAAGTCGTTTTCTGATTGGCCGAGAGACGTTTGTGTTCCCTTATTTAACAAAGCCGTTGTGATTCCAAAACCCCTCATGGTAGAGGAAATCCATTGTGTTTACAACTGTGACAATGAGTGCTAATCGGGATCAACTAAACTCTGAGTCTGAGGCCACGTTTACACAAAGCCGGGTATTTGGCAAAACGAATATTTTCCCCCTCTCCGTTTTCAAAAATAACATCGTTCACACACCCGCATAAATAAGCCGTCGAGCGCCATCATAACTATGCCAATCCTTGGCGGCAGTGTAGGGGTTAAGGATAAAGCCATGCAAGCCAATCAGAATTCTTCAGAACCTAAAACGCCGTTACTCCCAGTTCACAGGACAACATATAACCGGCGTTTTCAGAAATCTCCACTTTGGCCGGAGTTTTTAGAAATAATCGTTTTCTGTGATAAAAAGGGGGTTTTCGCGTAAACGAGAGGCCGATCCGCAGGGAAATATCTGCGTTTTCCTTTCGTGTAAACGGGGCCTAAAGCTATGGCTACGCAAGACAAGTGATAACCCTTTATCCCTTGATCAGTTAGCAAAGCAAAATATTCTGTTAGACACATTATCATTCTAACCCAGCAAACAAATTTAGGGTTCTTGGAACGTTACTTTTTGGTTCCCAGAACTTACCCTCAAAGTTAAGGGAACTTTCCCGGAACATTCTCCTTACGTTATAAAAATGGAACCTAAAAATAACCTACATGGAACGTTCCCATAACGTTCGTGTTTGGTTACCAAAAAAATAACCTCATGGGACCATTCCGGAACGTTAGGGGAACGTTCTGTGTTTGCTGGGAATCAACATGATGGAATGTGTTTCTTTTTACTCTGAGTTTGGGGAAATAACTGTGGAATTTATGTGGTGGAAAATGCGGGCAGCCACAGTGGCTCATTGAGCAACACTCTTACCTGAAAGCACCTGGTTTGAGTCCTCACTGCGCCAAAAGGTCCTCTTCAACATGACGTTTACATGTTCTGTCCATGTTGGTGTGAGTTTCCTCCAAGTGATTTTTTTTTTAGAAATCTGAAAGAACAATTTAATTAGTCAACATATGTAATTGAACTCGCATGAGTTTAGGAATGTGTAGAACTCTATAAATAAAAAACATAAGATATAAGATATAAGATTCCATTTGGGCTTATAAAATGAATTGAGAAATAAGATACGACTACAGTTAAATTATATAATAATTAGGGCTGTCAGTTAAACGCGTTATTAACGGCGTTAACGCAAACCCATTTTAACGGCGTCAATTTTTTTATTGCGCGATTAACGGTCTTTTTGGCCTAGCAAACTTTGTAGTTTTCTTTCACCTGCTTTTGCAACAGGACGCAGCATGTGCGCGCTGCGCTATGAAACACATTCATTTCAATGGCGCGTCACGCGAGGACGTTTTGTTGCTTCGTCGACCAAAGCGCAAGCGGATCTAGCTAGACCGTAAAAAAAAAAAAAACAGGCACGCCACACACACTCGTTTTGGGCTTGCGAGCCAGCCAAATAGTTGGTTAACATTGCGTTATGAGTGGATGAGGAGCGCGAGACGCCGAAATGGATGCCAATAAGATTCTGAATGGAAAGTTTACTTTTAAAAAGTTGCCAAATGGTTCCATTGACAAGACCAACATGATCTGTGTGTTTTGTTGTTTCGAACTGAGCTATCATCATCGCAGCACGTCCAGTCTGAAATACTGCTTGATGATGATGGCCAAGCTCACACACACACGCACGCACAGCTGATGCGAATTCTCCGCCCTCATCAATATCAGGAGCTAGTCAGTATTTCTTTCACCCTTTTATTGATGGACAGTGTTACGTTGTGTGAGAGATTATTTGCTCCAAGTGACAATTCTAGTGTGAATTTGAACACAGTATATGTCAATGTTGTTTTCAATAAAAAAAAAACATTTGCACAAAGCAAGTCGATCCACTTTTCCATGTTGTTAAGAGCATTAAAATGAGAAAAAAAATAATGTGAGAAAAAGAAATCAAGAGACATTTAGAATAGATAAAAATGTGTGATTAATTGTTATTAGGGCTGTGCAAAAATTAATTGCGATTAATCGCATCCAAAATAAAAGTCTGTGTTTACATAATATATTTGTGTGTGCTGTATGTAATTATTTTGTATATATAAATACCTATGAATGCATGTATATATTTAAGAATTATTTCCGCTTAAATTCTGTATATATATATATATATATATATATATATATAAATACATAATCTATATTATATAAATATAAATATTTTATATATGAATAACACATTTTCTTAAATATTTAAGAATTATGTATATATTTAAGAATTATTTTCGCTTAAATTCTGTATATATATATATATATATATATATATATAGAAATAGATAATCTATATTATATAAATATAAATATTTTATATATGAATAAAACATTTTCTTAAATACATGCATGCATAGGTATTTATTTATACAAAATAATTACATACAGCACACACAAATATATTATGTAAACACAGACTTATTATTTTGGATGCGATTAATCGCGTGTTAACTATGACATTAATGCAATTAATCACGATTAAATATTTTAATCATTTGAAAGCACTAATAATAATATTTTAGGTGCATGGAAATAAGTCACATTGTGTTTCTAAGCTGACTGATTGAATTATGCCTAGAGACACGAAGAGGTAGGATGAAAAGATTTTATCGTCTTTTCCCAAAGACGTTGACGTGACTTGAGGCCCAACTTCATACTTGCCCCAGCGTGGCATCCTCATGGGAAGCGTGTCAAACAAAGTGTGTAGAATATAAAATAACCTGGATACCAGGCTTGTGCACAGTTCAGAATTGAATTAAGAATGAATACTAAATTCCAATTCAATTCTTGAATTTGAATTGATGTCAAAAACAGGATCTAGAATTACAATTCGAGTTTGAATTAAAGGAAGCAGAGTTGCAATTCAATACAAATTCTAAGAAATTCATATAGATATTTTAAGTGAAGTGTTTAAAAATGTAGCTTTACAGTATATGTCAGATATGATTGCATTACGTATTACATAAATTACATTCGTTTTAACTACCAGCAATGTTTTCCCCCATCAATGAATGTTTAGAGCTCTAGTCACGGAACAATCAATTAAGTTTGATTTATTGTAATTGTAATGCCATTTCCCAGAATTACTTTAGTAAATCTTTAGGAAAAAAAATCTAATTAAAAGGAAATTGCTTTACATTGATAATTAAAGTAATCCAAATAAATTAATCTAAACCACATTTATAATGGGTAGCTTTTACCTTGACTGTAGGGGTGCGCGGGGCTCGTGGTAACACAATTTGTTGCCCGCATGATGAAACTTGGTGTATTTACTAGTTGCCATTTAAACACTATAGAAAAAAATTGCGCCAAAATTCAGAGATCTTTGTAAGCTATCATTGAACATTTATTTAACCATAGCAAAAGTACATTTCTTTCTTAAGTGAATTTTTCATCTCTATTTTTGTGTTTATTTAAAATTAGACAAATCTGATAGTGATATTTCAATCTCCAATCTAATGCATCACACTGCGTTACAATGTGCCCTTAGAAATATGCTATTATATTCTATACTTTTATGAATTCTATTGAGAAAGCATGAGAAACATGTAAATAAAGACTGAGAGTCAATGTTCATAAATGGTTAATTATTATTTTGTTTCGAACTATGCTGTATAGCTGTGTTTTCCAGTGTGTTTGTTGTCAAGCTCAAAAATTAGTTTATTTTAAATGATTAAAAAATGCCATTATTTTATATGAAAAAGTTAACAATTGTATTTTGTATTTATTAGGAAAAATATATTGGTTTGACTTGTATATTTTTGGATTAGATAGTTTTAAGCTGTCATATAGTTTAAAATGTTAAAATGTGCCCCTCACATGTTACAATGTACCCCACCTATGGCGCATGTTGTCACATTTCAACATTTCTTTCAGGGTAAATCACGAAAAAAAAAAAGTATACGCTACCACATCATTGTACGAGATATGTGGGAAATTAATGTGGGAAAAAATAAATACTCTAAATAGATTTGCCACAAACTGAGAAAGTCCCCTGTGAGATTCAACACATTCTTAATGTTGTGTGACTGTGTGGAATTTCTTTGAATTGCCATGAATTTAATTCCACTTCCTGTCATTCCAATTCCAATTCAATTTTCTGTGGGGTGGAGTCAAGTCAATTCAATTCAAATTCCCAATTCTGAAATTCGGAATTTTGCACAAGCCTGCTGGATACCCTGATCTATCTAGCTACTCGCAAGAGGGTCAAGATGAGTGGAATTCATAAGAAGAAGCACATGCTGTCCTGTGCCGATGCTCTCTTGATGAGCTTTGCATAAAAAAAAAAAACATTAAAAACTGCATTCTCTCACTAGTGACAGTGTCTTTTGTCATGTACAATATAAGTGCGACCCATCAATCAAAATTCTGCGGGTGCAAAGAGGGTCAGTGTAAAATGAATGCGCTGACAAAAATGCTGAAGCAGTGCTTTAGACTACCGCCATACTTCAGCCCTTGTTATGCAATCCCATGTGTATTGCAAAGAAACGTAGATGAACGAAAGGTTAATCTGCTATACAGGCCGCAACAAATAATAAAAATTATTGTGGCAGAGGTGTCGGTGTAATTCTCATTAGTGTGATGGAATAAGGTGCAGGGCAGTATGGCAATTGTTTCGCCGCAAATTAGAACTGATAAATATGGCAGAAAACGACCTCCTTCTCCTTCCGAAGCAGTGCTGGATGTGTTCGGCTAATTAGCAAATTGGTATTTGCGGAGTCAGCCTCTATTTCCACAATTTGGTGGGAGTTCAAGTGATCATTTGCTCTGAAAATTAGGCCCAGAGGAAAGGGTAAACATTAGCAATTAATGTCTGGAAGATACGGCTACTCCTGGACGACGCAGCTGGATTGGCTGTTAGAAGTTTCCCTGCAGCCAACGGAAGTCTATCAACTGATGAAAGACCCTATTTCACTTCTTCCTCTCGAACTAGTGCTTTTTAGCATTGGTCACCGTTGGCAATTTGGATGACGTCTCGGCTGTGTGAGCGTGAATCATTGGAGTATTGATTTATCTAAATCCTCTTGGTTTATGTCGTCCAGACAAATGAAGACAGAGCGCTAAAAGTAGGTGGGGATTTTATTGATGGCGGTCTTCCCATTGTTTGCCCTTCAGGTGCTCTCGTGGAACTTTAAATGCTGTTAGGTTTCTTAGCAACCCGAGAGAATGACCAAAAATGTTCCATTTATGAGATGCACACAATGAGTTTTATGACATCTTGATACCCGAAGTACAAAGGCTAACGTTGTATGGATTATGCTTGCAATCACTGTCACGCAAGCCCATGTTCAATGAAAGTTCTCATTGTTGAATGGATTTCGCTTAGTTCAGACTTGACAGCTGAATGGCACTGGCTGCTCCTTTGCACAACCGAAGCCCGTCGGAGCTCAGCCTAAAGGCCTTGGCAAACGTGCTCTTCAACATCACCCGAAATATCCCCGTTCTCAAGGACAGAGGCATGATACGCTCGAGTTAAACGAGGCAACGGATAAATGGGTACACCGTGTACGGCTGAAATAATCAAAAACATTTGCTAAACCTGTGCAGGACTTAAAATGCAATCTTAGAAACAAATGGATTGTCTGTACCAGAAATGACACAGATAGGAAAGGACTCTTTAGGTTCTTCGCAATTTGTTTCAGTCTCAGTGATCAAACAGCATGATGGATGATAGCTGAGAGGAATGGATGACACTTTTGTTTTGGCTTTTCCCCCCTCCTTATCTAGGATATAGAGTCATCCTAAAATTGTGGCATGTGAGATTGCATGTGACGGTCATTGTCAACTTGTCAATAAAAATCTATATTAAATCTTTAGGGGAGGAAAACAAACAAAACACAACCGACACTGAACAAAAACTGAAAAGTAACAAAAACTTACCGTGGGGCCAATTACCATTCTTTGAAGTATAGTAGAGGACCATGTATAAAAAGATTTGTGATACGAATATGCTAATCCTGAGGTTTTCAAAGTGTAGGGAGTGCAATGATTAATAATTTCAATAAAAACACTATAGCGGAGACATTACTTGAAGCCCTCAAACTGTATTCACTTTATAGCCCTTAATCCTGTAATTGTGCACAAATGTGGGCACAGAGGACTCAGGTGTGATCCCAATTTTTATTTATTATAAATGTTATATCACTGTCTTCGATAAAGTTTTGTCTATTCATTTATGGTGTTTTTTTATTATTTTGGGGGTATTTTAAATTTATTTACTTCAAAAAGTACCATATTTTCTATGTAAATTATGCTTATTGTTATGTTTTATTTTTACATTTTTTTAACTACTAAAATATCATTCCAATAACTTCTTAGAGCTAAAACGTAAAGATGAAGTGAGCTGTCACCTGGTGTTTTATGAATGCTCTAAATTACAGTTTTTCCCATTCATTTCTCTGGGTGCCCATTTTTAACCCAAATACAAGATTAAGGAGGTTTTTTTTTTTTGTTTTTTTTTTTGACCCACTTAACATTGTAGAATTGAGTCAAAAAAAATGTGTGTTTTCATGAGGCAAACTTAGGAAAAGTAGCCAAGTCTTGTACCGCTCAAATCAATGGAAGTATTTTTTTTTAATAAATTAAAAAAATTTGGCCACATTTGTCCAGAATTCGGTTTTAGGGTTAAAAGGCGAAAAGAAGCAGGTTTTTGGACAAGAGACGTTGTTATGTTTCCGTTGCAATGTTTTCGATTAGATCATTTTAAACTATAAACTCCTGAAAAGTCCTAGTCCAAGGATGCAAATGCATTCAAACAATCAGTCCAAAAACAGTCCAATGCAGAGAAACCCATCTGATTTCATCAGAGATGCAATCTCTCTCCGATTCTGTGATCGTTTCAGAGCAGCCCAAGTCATTTCTCATCATGCTGTGAAATATAGACTGAATGGTGGCTCAATCACCCAACCGCTGCATTAGCTCCCATGGCAACCACCCAAAGCTGTCTCATAGGAAACATGAAAACGATGGAATCTGAACTTTGATCCCGGAACATCCTTGTGGTCACAGCCTGGGAATTTACAAGTTCGCACTATTGTTAATGTAATACTTTATACCTAGTAGTCAATCGATTGTCAAACTATGGAACAGCTGATCGTAACGTGCGCACTGTTGATGTTGCGGCAGCGCGGATTGATAGAAATGAATAGAAAATAGTGCTACATTAAAACTGAGGTATGAATTTTGCCCGGCGAAATTAATCAAGTTTTGAAACGCAAATCATTTTTTCACGTAAAAACGCACAGTTTTGTGGCCCCGGAAAATAACCGGGAGTACTTCATTGAAAAACTTCCAGCGGTCAGAACTCTGACCAGGGGGGTCACAACAGAGTGGGTCAGTGTGTATACACTATAGTGCTGGTAAGGATTGCATACAACTTCATGTCTTAAATGGGCGAACTAACCCTTTAAACGACACCAGACGATGAATAAGGGTCTTACCATGCGAAACGATCGGTTATTTCAAAACTTATTCCAAAAATGTAACTTTTCTAAGGACAAATGCTAGCCTTGCTCTATTTTGTGAGGCGCGTTTGTAACGTCACGTAATACGTAATTATGTTCAAAAGGTCACGGGGGCGACGTAGCCGGAAGTACAGAATCAAAATCGTCCGACATCGTTGTTTTACCTTTTAATTCCTTTTTTGTAAACGGCGTTTGAGTTAGTTTGCACGTTCAACCTATGCGTTCAACTTGTAAACACTGAGTCTGTACTTCCGGCTACGTCGCCCGTGACCTTTTGAACGTAATTACGTGACGTTACAAACGCGCCTCAGAGAATATAGCAAGGCTAGCATTTGTCCTTAGAAAAGTTACATTTTTGGAATAAGCTTTGAAATAACCGATCGTTTCGCATGATAAGACCCTCATTCATCGTCTGGTGTCGTTTAAAGACATTTGAAGCTGCATCTGAAACTGTTATTAACTGTCTTTTCGACCTTGGACCGTCTGGTTCCCATGTAAGTCCATTATATGGAGAAAAATCCTGGAATGTTTTCATCAAAAACCTTAATTTCTTTTCGACTGAGGAAAAAAAGACATGGACATCTTGGATGACATGGGGGTGAGTAAATTATCAGCAAAAGTTTTTTCAAAAGTGAACTAATCCTATAATAACATAGTGGTGACTGGGATTTTGCCAAATGATCAGTATATATTGTTGGTGCTGAAACTACATCAATTCTATCAAACATCTGCAAACCTGTGGTATAGAGGCCATTAACACATACTTTGGACACATGAGGGTGGTTGTTTCACTGAGACCCTAGTTCAAGCTGGGGTAAATACATTTACATATCTAAACTCTATCCCATATCTCTAATCACAAACATGGTGCAGTGGGTTGTTCAAAAGCTTTTAGCTCTTATAAACCCCAATTTGAGTCTAGGCAATGTCAAGTCCAAATCACACTAGACAGTTCTGTATTTCCTCCACTATAAGGTAAACCGTGGCCTGCAATCCTAACCATTAGGTACATCTAATATGAGCAGGAAATAATAGGAACATTCTTGATAAGAATGTTGTTCAAGCCTCAACCCCAACTTTGCTTTACATAAAAGTAGCTCATGTCCCACGGTAGTACCTATTGTGAGACCAATGTCATAAAGGCATGATTAAACTGTGAATTCATATTTGAAAACCAACTTCAACCTACTAATTTGAGCTATCAGCTTCGCCCTTTGGGGCCAGTTGTTCTCTGAAAACAAACATTAGCTTTAGCACTAAAGACGAGAAGAGACAAGGCAAGAGCGCGGTCTGCTAGAATGAAACAGCAATTATTTATACTGATACCAAATTTAGTGTGCCCTCTTAGGGATAGTTGTCTCTATCATAATGTCATTTTTTGCTTCACATCATTTGTTAGATTGATTGGGCAAGATGAAGTGCTCTCAAACAGTTGTCCGTCATTCCATAAAAGTCCATAACCTGTCTTTTCCATCCTGCCTTTTTCATTATTTAATTGGTTTTAAAAGGTGATGTCAACGATGCCAGGAGTAATTTGACTGTCAGCGGGATATGCCCTTTTTCTTCGCTAATGAGTGCAGGCAGCAGGGAGGAGTAATTAGCCATAATTTGCACTATACTAACTCGCCGAAGGTTCCTGAAGCTCGCCTCGACTTTTCCCCTTCCTTTGCCCCAAGAAATGTCAGTGGCCATTGTGTTAAACGATGATGGCGTCTAATCAGCCCTAGCTGGCATGTGCCCGTGTGAATGCTCATCATTAGCTACATGCTTCTTTTAACACACCCCAGTTTTGGGAAGGCCAGTATACTTCATTGTGACCTTGAGTAAAATACAGAGTTAGGTCTTGTTAACAAAACTTTCAACAAGCCCACTGGGTGTCCATAAGCCTCTGGATTTAACTATTTCCCCACCAGCATTTTTTAGCATTTTCACAAAACTTTTATTCCCCCCAGAATATTTTGTTGTATGAATATCTGAAAATGCAATATATCAAAAGAAAGAATAGACCCTCTGCTTTTGAACAAAAAAACCTGAGAAAATGTCCGGAGAACTATGACCAAAACACAGACGGATTACATCGTCCTGGAACTCATCCTTGGTCGACATTACATTCAGTAACCAGTAAAACAGTCTTGATTTATATGCTGTTTAATATTGATTATCACGTTACTTTACATATTTGCTTGTTTCTGCTTCTTCGCCTGTATTTTGATCAGCAGATTCAGTGCTCTTTCAGAAGATGCGCAATAGCGCCCCCCTCCCGTATAACAGTGAAAACATGGAAAGCTGGACATTTTCGTTAATGGTGGGGAAAAAGTTAAATTAGCAAATCCATAGAACATTCTGATGGCAGAGACCTGATCTATCATGTATGCGATTGACATTCAGGCTATTTTGATATGATCATGTTACATTTATTAATTTAGCTGACGCTTTTATCCAAAGCGACTTACAATTGCTATTTATGTCAGAGGTCGCACGCCTCTGGAACAACTAGGGGTTAAGCGTCTTGCTCAGGGACACATTGGTGTCTCACAGTGCAGACTGATCTCATGAAATGGCGTATGTATGACACGCCAATTCGTATTTCCATTTTTGGCGTGCTATCGACACGCATAATCGCTTTTCAGCGTGTTTATGAACGCCGTTGACTTTAGGTTTAGTTCACCCAAAAATGAAAATTAAGTCATTATTTACTCACCCCCATGCTGTACCAACCCCGTAAGACCTTCGTTCGTCTTCGGAACACAGATGAAGATATTTTTGATTAAATTTGAGAGGTGGATCACTGCTCTCGCGCATGCGTCGTGGAAATCTCTTGAACTCTCGTCTCAGGCCTACAAGGAAGAAAAGGAATAGTCAAATTAAGTCGTTATTTTTGTTTGTTTTTTCGCACAAAAAGTATTATTGTCGCTTGATACTTATAGTTGAGCAACTGTAGTCAAATGGAATATTTAATCATTTTCTTCATTGACTTTCTGGGCCGTCAAGTTTCGATCCCTTAGGCAGCCTATGTAGCAGTGATCCACCTCTCAAATTTAATCAAAAATATCTTCATTTGTGTTCTGAAGACGAACGAAGGTCTTACGGGGTTGGTACAGCATGGGGGTGAGTAATTAATGACTTAATTTTCATTTTGGGGTGAACTAACCCTTTAACTTTACATTACTGTATAAACATATGAGTCTTCCCCTGCAATCCTAGGAAAGAAAAATATCGCTCCCCAGATGTAGATCTACATTTTGTTTCGTTTCGCTTGGACATTTAACGGCGTGTACATACATGCGGAATCACTCGGACATTTAACGGCGTAGACATACACGGACTATATGCGTATAGATAACGCGCCACTTGACTTGAAAGTGGCATGTATGTTTATGCAAAAGTCATGGCGTCATGTGGCACAGTGGATTCAGTGGATCTCTCACACCAAAGCACAGTGGATCTCTCACACCAAAGGCATGTGTCTTATCCACTGTGCCAGATTTGCTTCTCCATATCCTTCTTCCAACACTTATCCAACTCAGCTTCCAGTGAAGCAATTGGGGGCAGAAAATATAAAGCATCGATAGTGAATCCAGGACGATTTCAATTCAGCTCTTCCACTCCTCGTACCCTGCAGTGTCTAGTGCGCGGGCAGAGTGCGCTCTTCAGACACTAGCACACTTGACAAGATAACAATCATCTTCCTCAGCTGTTTACTTCGAGATTTTCAGCACCAAAAAGCCAGAAATGTCATTTTGATGTTCTGTTCAAAATGCTTGGGCACTTGAAGCACAGCGCTGCAGTTGCAGACGGAGCCCGTAGTCTAAAAAGTTGTTTAGTATGCCTGCCGTTATGGTAAAAGGATGAGAAATGACAGGAGAGTGGTGGTTGGATCACCATGGTGAGGATTTTGAGAGCCTTCTAGTGAGTGCCTGACTTAAGAGGGCTGAAGTCTCTGTTTGGGAGCTATAAGTCAGACCAAAATCACCCGCTGCCTTCTTCCTAGGCTCTCGAAGAAAATAGGCCAGTCTGGGAGCGGCGTCTCGCCTCGCAGCTGAATAGCTGAGAATAATAAAAGCGGCAGTGATCCGTATGGAAATATGTACTCCCCTTATAATCTGAGTTATTCATGAACCCAGCGGCCCAGGAAAGCTGCGACTTTCTCTCAGATGCGTATGTTTATTTATATATGTGCGTGTTAATGGAAGGTCAGATAGCGAGATAAGCAGGGACTCATTTTGAAAGGATACTCTGGGAGTTTTTTTACATGCTCTTTCTTATCCGATTTGACTATCTCTGCTGACTCACCAAATGAGAATTTGTCCTGTTACATTTCTGCAAAAAAAATGATGCTGCCGTAATTTGTTTGTAGCGTATTTGGACTCTGCAATGAGACGTCTTGGATTTGACTAATGTCTCCAGGCCACTGTCACCATCATTTCTGTTTTCCATGCTGTCATTGCTTCCATCCCTCTTCAACTTTCCTGTCCCGTTTGCCCTCCTTATCTTTTCGGGCACGTCGCCCACCCATTTTTATTCCCAGCTCGCTCATCACCAGAATTTTGCTGTGAAATCTTTAATTAAAGTTTTACGACTCATGAGATTTCTCACCCACTCACATTTCCCCGCTGAGGAGTCGTCGCATTCTTCTTCCCGACTCTCTCTCATCCTCCCGTTTCCTTCCGGAGCTCTGGATTGGCAAATGACATGCTGCCCAGCTGTTTGGAAAGATTGGCGGGCTTCTTGTGAACCAGGCGGTTTACAGCTTCGGCTCTGTCTGCCTTCACGTCTTCTAGGCTGCTTAAAAGAGTAGTTCACTTTTTAAAAAAAAAAAACTTTTGCTGATAATTTACTCACCACCATGTCATCCAAGATATCCTCGTCTTTCTTTCTTCAGTCGAAAAGAAATGAAGGTTTTTGATGAAAACATTCCAGGATTTTTCTCCATATAATGGACTTCAGTGGTAACCAAACGGTTTAAGGTCCAAAAGACAGTTTCAGTGCAAACTGTTCAAAGGGCTTTAAACGATTCTAGACGATGAATAAGGGTCTTGTATAGCGAAACGATCACTCATTTAAAAAATAAATAACAAAGTTTAAGTTTTATAAGCTCAAAGGGTCGCCTTGCTCTGTTCTGTGATGCGCGTTCGTGACTCTCCTGTTCGAACTCGTTCATCAAAATGAACAAATCTTTTTTCGAGTCATTTGGTGCGAACGAACGAAATGAAAAAATTGACTCGGAAAAAGATTCGTTCATTTTGATGAACAAGTTCGAACAGGAGAATCACACAGAACAGTTTATAAAACACTGTTATTTATTTATTAAATGAGCGATCGTTTTGCTTCATAAGACCCTTATTCATCGTCTGGAATCGTTTAAAGCCCTTTGATCAGTATGTAGTTTGCACTGAAACTGTCGTTTGGACCTTGAACCGTTTGGTGCCCAGTAAAGTGCATTATATGGAGAAAAATCCTGGAATGTTTTCATCAAAAACCTTAATTTCTTTTCGACTGAAGAAAGAATGACATGGATATCTTGGATGACATGGGGGTGAGTAAATTATCAGCAAAAGTTTTTTTTTTTTTTTTTTTTTTTTTTAAAGTGAACTACTCCTTTAAATGTTCCTCCTCCCCATGAAGAGTCTCTATGGCTGGATCAAACTGCTGGGTAGCTGATATCATCTTGCCAGATCTGAAAATGTGGTTGCATAAAACTGCTTTTTGTCTCTGCTTGGGATTTTCTGGCTCCTTGTGTCATTCCTTACAATGGTAGCTGTAATGGGTGGTTTGAAACCATGTAATCCTATTTCCCTCTTACATTCCAGACTGTGGAGGAGGATATCACCGCAGCTCAGACTTGGATACTTCTATGCGTTTGCTAACTCTGCAGCTGTGCTGTGGAGGGTAATCATATACCCACATAATGTGCAAACACAGTTAGCACCCAACAGAGCATGAACTACTAAGCTAACTCAGCAAAATCATTTATTCTGACTTGTATACAACATGAATAGAGCGTAGAGCACCATTTAAGATGCACTCACGTATATAAAAAAAAACCTTGTTCGAGAGGAAATGACATGTGTATAATGAATTCATACATCCATGTCATGAGTACATGATCACACTAATACTATTTGCTTTGTCTCAGTAATAATAAAAAAAAAAAATACAAATACATTTCAAAAATTTCTACTGACGTTTGTATGATGAAAAGCACCAGTTGAATTGAATTTGCAAACGCATAAATCTGCAGTCTTGGACAGACTATTTTGACTACTCTAACATGTAACGGTTGCCAGCTATTTTGGAACTTTTGTTTGTTGGTTTGAACCTTTGCTAGAAATTAAATTTAGAGACTGGCCCTCTTGGAACTTTAATTAAATACCACTGTTCTGGACCTTTTCTCACACATAATGTCACATTTCTGAGCCATTTTCGCAATGACCTTTAATAAGCTGGTCCCAAGGGGATTTTTAGTGGATGAATGAAGTCAGTTCCACCACAGGTGTCCTAACAGAGTTACCACAGGTGTAATTCATCACAGAACTAAATTCTGATACCGTAAAGGGTACTTATACTTTTTAAGATATTAAAAACAAAACACTTTTTCCTTTGATCTGTTTTGTGTAAATTGTCAAAACGATCCCCATTCTCACGGATCTGTGAAAACAACTAAAAACACTGTATTCATGCCAGGCCAGTAGATGGAGATGTCACTTCGCAAAGAAAAACTAGCAACAATAAAAGTGTAAACGAGATTCTGAAGTGTTCATTTACCGCCAAAAAGTGGAAGTCCAAAGTTCATTCACCCACTAGAAATCAAACCCATGACATGCTCTACTGTTTTACAGGAATACAAATATATATATAGGAATATATATATATATATATATATATAAAACGATATTTAGCAGAATGTCCAGAGTCCTCTTTTCCATAATCATGACTAAGAAATGTGACAATTAAAGAACCATAAAAGTGGAGAACCAATGACGTCAGACATCATTGACATCAAACCTGATCTGAATATATGCGGTATGTTTCTATAACCAGATATGTTTATGCACAAATAATAGCCTATAATATTGAAAGCACTACTATTTAATACTTATTTAAAAAAACGTAAGCCTAGGACAAGCCTATATATTGGCCCTATTTGAAATGCAAAAACAAAAATAATTTACAGACACTTTCAGTGCAAACTGCTCAAAGGGCTTTAAACGATTCTAGACGATAAATAAGGGTCTTGTCAAGCAAAACGATTGCTCATTTAAAAAAATAAATAAATAAATAACAAAGTTTAAGTTTTATAAGCTCAAATGCTCGCCTTGCTCTGTTCTGTGTGACTCACTCGTTCCTCAAAATAAACAATTTTTTTTTTTCGTGTCATTTGGTTCATTCAACGAACGAAATGAACGAATTGACTCTGAAAAAGATTTGTTTTGATGAACTATTTCGAACAGGAGAGTCACACAGAACAGAGCAAGGCAAGCATTTGAGCTTATAAAACTTAAACATTGTATTTTTTTTTTTTTTTAAATGAGCGATCGTTTCGCTTGATAAGACCCTTATTCATCGTCTTTGAACAGTTTGCAGTTTGTACTGAAAGTGCAACTGAAACTGAAGAAAGAAAGACATGGACATCTTGGATGACATGGGGGTGAGTAAATTATCAGCAAAAGTTTTTTCAAAAGTGAACTACTCCTTTAACTGCAGTGCATCTGTGTTTTTTGGCAAATGGCGCTTTCTGTTAAAAATATATTGTGTCTTTGTTCCCAAAAATATACTTCATATAACCATATGCCAGAGATGGAAATAAAATATACAAATTGTGATATCGCAAACGGTACAGCATGCCTTCCACACCGGAAGGTCAAGGTTTCAGGTGTGTTAATCCATTGTAAACCACTTTGGATAAAAGTGCCTCCCAAATAAATTCATGAGGCTTTGTTTTTGATTTGTTTATGCTTTAAATAACAACATGATTCCCTATGAAACCACACCAAATGGAAGTAATTCTTATAGATGAGAATTCCCACTTGATGGATCGTCTCCGACAACCATTCCCTGCTTCCCTCTATTGCGGCTCTTCACACGGAACCATCTGGACACTTGTGACAAAACAGCTCTCAGGATCTGAGCGAAGACAAAGCTGAAAGACTTCAGATCCGTGAGTTTCTTTCATGGCCGTCTACCAGGGGATTTGGTTTGGGTGCGTTACCAACTGCTTGCACATTACATCGCGTCTCATTTGGTCTTCATATACATCAATGCCCGCAACCACTCACACTCCCTCTCCGCGTCTCAGACTGCCTAAGCCTGTGAGTTTGAATTAGGAGATTTACCAGCTGATCTTTTAGAAGTTCTTGATCATAGCGACAGAGGAACACTCGTGTCCCAAGAGAACGTGAAAACATTTAACCGCTCCCTGGGCAATGAATTTCAAAAATCCAATCTAAACAAGGATTTGTGAGAGATAATAGCAACAATAAGAGTGTAAATGAGATTCTGAAGTGTTCATTTACAGCTAAAAAGCGGAAGTGCAAAGTTCATTCACTCACTAGAAATCAAACCCATGACATGATCATCTGTTTTACAGGAATACCTTACAAAAAAAAAAAACCCAGATATTTTGCAGAATGTCCAGAATCCTCTTTTCCATGATCATGACTAAGAATTGTGACAATTAAAGAACTATAAAAGTGGAGAACCAATGACGTTAGACATCATTGACATCAAACCTGATCTGAATATATATATTTAATTAAGAATTAATTAAGAATGATTAAGAATGAGACGTGGTCTGAAAATTTTTTTCTCGTATTTGAGGCGTGGTTTACGAATGCCCAGAGCCATATTATTGGGTGTCTATCAAATGTGCCTGTACATTAGACGATGAAGAAAATTAGATGATGTTGATGATGTTAGATGATGATTTATGTATACACAAAACGTCTTTCTCAATGTCAATGATAGTTCCTTGGCAGAACGGGTCCTTCCTTCAGAGGAAGGTCATTTCCTTCAGAGGCTAAGCGAGGCTCCTCATTAGCATTCGGAGAACGCGTAAATGCAACAGGCTAGCAAGTGCACATCATTCCGCGTCATTACATCAGTGAAAGGTCCGCTTTCGGCGGTGCAAAAATGCTAGTGCTACTGGTTTGGTTGTTGTACCGTACTGTTTAAACACACTTGACAGTCCTTATTTTGTCTTAAAAAGTAAGGGATAATGTATAGCAAGACGGTTGTTATAGCGAATCCAATCCCGCAAACTCTAACGCGAAGCCGAGGGGTCTTGAATCAGCCTGAAGGGGTTGTATTTGCTGTAACAGCCGCCTCGCTATACATTTTCCCACTTATAACATGGCTACCTACCAAATAAATCAATAATTGGACACAAAATATTGATTTAAAAGGGAGTTCATTCATTTAAAAGCGATTATTACCGGAGTGAACAACTGCTTCCGTAGCAACACGGTCTAGCTGTTAAAACATATGAAACGCTAAAATATGTGGTCAACAAAAAAGGCTAACGTTATATGAAGTGAAAATGAAAAAAGTGTATCACCAGTAAAAGGGAACAGCTTTAAATCCCCCCTCTGCAAATCAGTTGAGTCGATATGTTTAATGTCAAACGTTAGGCTGTATCAAAAGGTAACTTCATGATGTGTCCATAGATATAAACAAAATGCTTCAGTGTGTTGCATGTACGTCGTTATTGCCTTGCTGCTCCCTCCCCGTTCTGTGGCGAAAATTTAGTTCATGGTGTCCACACTCTCAGAAAAAAGGTACAAAAGCGGACACCGGGGCTGTACCTTTTCAAAAGGCAAACTTTTGTCCATTTTAGGTGCTAATATGTACATTCAGGTGCTAATATGTACATTTTAGGTGCTAATGTGTACATTTCAGGTGCTAATATTTACATTTCAGGTGTTAATATGTACATTCAGGTGCTAATATGTACATTTCAGGTGCTAATATGTACATTTCAGGTGCTAATATGTACATTTTAGGTGCTAATGTGTACATTTCAGGTGCTAATATCTACATTTTAGGTGCTAATGTGTACATTTCAGGTGCTAATATTTACATTTCAGGTGCTAATATGTACATTTTAGGTGCTAATATGAACATTTCAGGTGCTATGTACATTTCAAGTGCTAATATTTACATATCAGGTGCTAATATGTACATTTCAGGTGCTAATATTTACATTTAATGAGCTAAAAGGTACATTTTAGGTGCTAATATGAACATTTCAGGTATGTACATTTCAGGTGCTAATATTTACATATCAGGTGCTAATATACATTTCAGGTGCTACATTTTAGGCGCTAATATGTACATTTCAGGAGCTAATATGTACATTTAAGGTGCTAATATGTACATTTCAGGTGCTAATATCTACATTTTAGGTGCTAATATGTACATTTTAGGTGCTAATATGAACATTGCAGGTGGTAATATGTACATTTTAGGTGCTAATATGAACATTTCAGGCGCTAATAAGTACATTTCAGGTGGTAATATTTACATTTCAGGTGCTAATATGAAGATTTCAGGTGCTAATATTTACATTTAATGAGCTAATAGGTACATTTTAGGTGCTAATATGAACATTTTAGGTGCTAATATTTACATTTCAGGTGCTAATATGTACATTTTAGGTGCTAATACGAACATTTCAGGTGCTAATATTTACATTTCAGGTGCTAATATTTACATTTAATGAGCTAATAGGTACATTTTAGGTGCTAATATAAACATTTCAGGTGCTAATATGTACATTTCAGGTGCTAATATTTACATTTCAGGTGCTAATATGTAAATTTCAAGTGCTAATATTTACATTTCAGGTGTTAATATGTACATTTTAGTTACTAATAATTACATTTCAGGTGCTAATATGTACAAGGTGCTAATATGTACTTTTCAGGTGCTAATATGTACATTTTAGGTACTAATAAGTACCATTAAGGTACCAAAATGTACAAAAGTGTACCTTTTGAAAAGGTACAGCCCCAGTGACAGCTTTTGTACCTTTTTTCTGAAAGTGTAATATCGTGCTGTGGTAAGGCAGCATTCGGAAACCCAGTCTAGTTGTTCCCATGTAAAATGCTAAAATTTTAGATGCTTCCAATCTTCCAATCTAATAATGTGTTTCAATGTCATATAGAATCTTGTTTTCTTTTCAGACTTGAACAGCATCCGTTTCCATTAGTTGCTCAGAAAAGAGTTGCTTGGACACTGCCAGCGTGTCCTCACAAAAAGTCACGTGGGTTTGGAAAAAAAAAAAACATGTATTCTTGATCTTTACACAATTCAACTGTAATAGTCAGAGACAGGTTGTGTTCTCCATTATTCAGTCTGTCATCTTCCCCATCAAAGCTTCATGTGCTGCTTTTTCCATTTTCGGTGATCTTGCACCCGGCTACGGCCGACCCACAGGATTAATGCTCTGGATTAGGAGTCAAAGAGGGCACCTGTACTTTGTCACCTTTTGGAATTGTATTGTGAAGCCACAGGGGACACATCTGATTTAAGCTTTCTCACCACTAGAGACATTTCCCTACAGTCACCTTCAGGTACACACACACGCACAGCTGAGAAAATGTAATGAGATCTCGGATGCACTCTCCTTTTTTTTCTGTCCTCCTGCTATCGTTCCTTGAGCCCTTGTGGGTCTCGCCGTCATGAGTTATTTAGTCATATTCCTGCCAATTTTCCTTCTCGACGTCGTTCCCTTACTACAGATGGCGTTGGGAGCGGCAGTGGTTAAACTTCGACTTTTCCGTTTGAACCGTTTATCACTCAAGTTGAAAGTGAGCAAGTGAATGTGAAGACGGTAAACAGATGGCAAACACATTGCCCATTCCAAACCGTAGCGGAATAGAAAACCTGCAGCTGATTTTGCGACTGTCATTAACACGTATGACTTCTCGACAAAATTTGTAGCCTGAGATATACAGAAATATATGCTTTCCGGTTGGTGTGTGGGCGCGCGGAAGAGAAAGAGACGGTTTGTTTGTAATGCTGAGCCCTGAGGGAAGTTACATACCCAATGCTTTTAAGACTGAGAAAGCGAAGACAGGGCTTTGGTGAAGCTCCGATTGGTCAAGGGGGGTGAGACTAGACCGAACCCCATAAATTATTTAGCAAAGGAGAAACAGCACATCTAATTTAAATAGTACGTTGTTCTTTCGCAAATGGCACCAGAAAAAAAAAGAGAGAAATAAATATGCGTGAGAGCAATTACATCTATGTGAACAACTCATTTGCATTAAATTTGATCATATTTATATATTTTTGATTATGCAAACATAACCTCAATACTTTCATGTGTGTATTTTCAGAAATATTGTTGCACTTAGCAAGGTTTCTGGATGAAGCTATTTATGAGCATTCCCATTTTACAACTTTTCAGAACCCTCCAAAAATATTGTCCAAAACTGTATTAAACTTTATAATCTTATTAAAGTTTATAAGCTAAATTATTTTGGGAAAACTTTTTTTTTTTTTTAAAAGAGTATTGCGTTACTCTAAAAAGTAACTAATGGTGTTACTTAGTTACTTTTTATGGAAAGTGATGTGTTGCATTACTTTTCTCACCCGGGATGGGCTTGCTTATTTGTTTTTTAATAATAATTTTTAAAAAATTGGCAAATGCTAATGCCTTTTTCACATCAAACATGAACTGAATAATAAATGCAGATTCATGCCTGGACAGTAGAGGGTGCTGCTAAAATAAACCCGCAGCTGTTTTGCCATTCTGGATTATAGAAGAAGAGGACGCAGAAGAAGAAATGAAACACAAATGAGACGTTTATCTAAAGTCATTTTTGTATCATCAAGGGTCAGCAGCAAAGACATTGGTTAAAGGGATAGTTTACTTTGAAATTAAATTTCTGGGATGTTTTATCTTACCTCAAGGGCATCCAAGATGTGGGTGTCTTTGTTTCCACAGTATTTTCAATTTTGATATTTTTAGGTCTCGTAAATGTAAGTACACATTGATGGCCTAAGACACGAAACGAGCGGTTTGTCTGAGAAAACGAACGGTATTTATATCGTTTTTACCTCTTATAACCACAACCACAAAGCGCCCGCGCTCTCAGAGTACTTGGATGTTGATGTGGTTACAAGAGGTAAAAATGATATACTGTTCGTTTTCTTAGACAAACCGCTCGTTTCATGTCTTAGGCCATCAATGTGTTCTTACATTTACGAGTCATTAAATCATGTTTAATTTAGACTTAATTTATGCTCTTTGAGGTGGTGACCATAGACCTCCATTATATGACGGACAGACAAGAACGGTTTGACCTAAAAATATCAAAATTGAAAATAGTGTGGAAACAAAGACACCTACATCTTGGATGCCCTTGAGGTAAGATAAAACATACCAAAAATTAATTTCAAAGTGAACTGTCCCTCAGACCCTGTGTCCGTTACAATGGACATCATACGTCAGCCCCCTTTTTTTAACATCTGGAGCTTTTCACCTAGTTTAAAGCCTGCAGTCCATGAGATTGGACGTTTGTCATCCAATCAAATGCCAGAAAAGCTCTGCATGTGGTAATTATATATAAAAAACACTACATTGAAGAGAAGCATGTCAGCACTTCACTCCAAACATGGAAGCAAGCAACATTTTCTAAGTTATATTTACATTTTGTATATATTTTTTCCAGTATTTCATGGTTTGTATGTAAAATAGAAAGATTGAACTTATTAATTAAAGTAAAAAATTGACTGTAGAATTGCACATTTTAAATCAGGATTTTTTTAAATGTGTCTGTCCATTAGAATGGACAGTAGGTTTGAAAGCCTGTTACTGAAGTCACATTTTCAGTAATGCTGATGGAAATTTCTTTTATAAAAAAAAATAATATCACAGTACCGATACATTTTTGAATTTTTTTCATGTGCAGAATATTCAGTTCTGAAGTGCTTGAACATATAGCTGATGAAAATATCTCAGATGTTGACTTTATGTGGAGTGATGAGGAAGATGAAGATGTAAGAAAAATATCCATATTTAAAACTTTATAGTAAAATAACTTCTGGCCAAAAGAACATACGGATTTAACTTAAATCTAAAGCACAACTTAAATATGAATATTTGTAATATTTTATATTAATATATATTTTTTATAGATAGATGCACTTTTATGATGCATAGATGCGTTTTTATCATGGATAGATGCACTTTTATGAAGGATAGATGCACTTGTATCATGGATAGATGCACTTTTATGGACTTTCAAAACAGAAACAACCATTTACAGCCAATATAAAGCTTGGAAGGGTCAGAACATTGTTTAATATAACTGTGATTGTTTTCATCTGAGAGAAGAATGTCATATACACCTAGGATAGCTGGAGGCCAGGGTGATTAAATCATGGGGTAATTTAAATTTTTTGGTGAACTATCCCTTTAAAGGTATAGTTCACCCACAAATTATATTTGTCATCACTTACTCACCCTCATGTTGTTCCAAACCTGTATGAGTTTCATACCGTTTTTATTCTGCTGAACACAAAATAGGTATTTTAAAGAATGTCGGAAACAAAACAGCTGACAGTAGCCATTGACTTCAATAGTATTTTGTTTTCCTATATATTTTCCAAATAACTATATGATATTATTATAATATAAAATTATCATTATTAGTAACTATTTTGAAAATTACAATAATATTTAGCAGTAATGTATCAATATATATTACAGTACAATGCCGTATAATTGATTACAGAAGTAATCAAATTGCGCAATTACGAAATACAGTAAAAATACAGTAAAGTACTATTTTGCAGTTTGCATTACTGATCTTGTGCACTGTAAAGTGAATTACACTAGTTACTGGAAATCGAAATACAGTGACTTGCTGGCAACCGTCCTGCCAGTACTGTAAAAATACAAGAAAACACAGGATGCACAACGGAAATGACTCTAACATGAATGTATTGATTGATTCCTAGGTTTATTTTGTTATGAATAAACATATGTGCAATATATAAAGGAAAAAACTTACGATTAAAGTTGTAATGTTATAATGTTCAAGTTTTTGATCTAAAAAAAGAAAGATGCACACAGAAAATGACTCCAATATGACCAGATTGATTGATTGGAAGATATTTAGTTTGTTACAAACAATGTGCAATCTGTACAACAAAAACCTCAAAATTATAGTTGAAATGGTATACTGCTGGAATTTCTTTGACCTTGAGAAAAAGCTTAAAGTATAGACCAACAAATTTTATGTTTATTAATTTATTTTATGTTGGTACATTTTTGGGAAGTACACCTGTTTTGACCTGATGTCCATTGGAATGGACAAAAAAAATCACAATGAAAGCCATTATATAATTTTTTTTTTTTCATTTGTTTTCATTTATAGAAGCCTCATGAGCTGGGAAAATGTACTTTTATATTTTTCAGAAACTTAAAACATAATTCAGGTCTGAAGGGGTTAATAAAGTGAGATTAAATGCATAAAGTGTGTTGTATTTGTGTAATTTAACATATTTGATCGTTGCAGGTCTGTGTAAAAGTTTGCATTTCACAGTTTTTATTCATTTTGAGGAATGCTGAATCTGTTTTTGTGACTCACATTTAATCTAGAACTGCAATAACTTGTTTGCACTTACGATTTCTTTTAAGGAACAAGAGAGCTGTCAGTCAATAAATTCTGTAGGAAAACAAAGTAACTTGTGCATTACTTTATTAGTTAAAAAAGTAATCGGATTACATATCCCGCGTTACGCCCAACTATGACTACCAAATAATTTGACCAAAAAAAAAAGACTTTTCATATTGAAAACCGTCCGTTGAATCGTTGAAAAAATGTAACAGTAAGAGAGAATAACAGATCAGAACATAACTTTGTATTTGAATGAAATGAATTATAATGTGTTTTTGAACATTCAAGCATGAAAACCTATTCTAGTAGAGCCAAAAAACAAACAAAATCAAGCCTTTGTAAAAGCGCATAATAGGTCCTCTTTAAATGCATACATCTGCTCATCTCTTTTCCACGGGTGCAAGACGGCCATCAGTTCATGTATAATTGAGTGTCCATCAACCCTCCCTTCAGCTGATCTGGGATCTGAAGTCCACACCCGAGACCACCAGAGCGCGAGCAGGTGGAGGGGCACAACAGATGGTGACTCTCTTTGTGATTTCAGGACCCCGCTCACAGGACAAACCCACCCACATTGACAGTGACATCCTCACCCTTGATCACTTCAGCCCTTGAAGGCTGCTGCCACTTTCCTCTATTCAGATGGGCATCTCTCTTCAAAGACGCCCGAGGAAACAACATGCTTCGGCTACACACCTGTCCGCTATTCAAGTTAGTTATTCCAGGCTAGGCTGCTTCGGCAAGGGCTAATTGTGGATGCAATGCTAAATTAAGTACTGTTATTTTAACCCTTCTGCTGGTTCGTCAAAGTAATTATCTCTTGCAGAGGCTCATAAACATAAAGTTACACTAATGAGCCTCTTGTGCTGGTTTTCAAGTAAGCATTTGTATCATTTGGCTGTGTTAAGTGTGCCAACTATTGTTGGTATTTAGATGTAGCTATAAAGAGGGAGCAGATAATTTATTTATTCAAAAGAATAAAGAGAAGTACAATTACCCTTGTTATACAGTATACAAATATACATATGGGGTTCAATTATTATTTCAATGTCATATGTGCAGTAGTTACATTAATGCACTATAAAAATATGATTAATAAGTTATAACAACCTGTTTTTACAATGCTTTAACTCATCAAAATAAGTCAAGCAATTTATGTTACGCAATTGTTTTTAATACAGAAACTGTCAGCCATGTGAGTGGTGTTATTACGAGTGACCACGGTCAATCTGACTGCAGTAGATGTGAAAGATACTAATAAAAATGATGTTAATTCAGCCAGATCACATACCTATGGAAGCTTGTTTCTGCCACTGAATAAAAAAATAATAATAATAATTGTGACTTTTTATATCACAATTGCGAGATATGAATTGTAAGAAATAAAGTCACAATTGCGAGATATAAAGTCAGAATTGCGTGAAATAAACTCGCAATTCTGAGAAAAAAAGACAGAAGTTCGACTTTTTATCTCACAATTCTGACTTTTTCTCACAATTGCAAGTTTACATTTCGCAATTCTGACTTTAACACATAATTGCGAGTTTATATGTCGAAATTCTAACATCTTTTCTCAGAATTCTGAGATATAAACTCGTAATTGAGACATATCAGGCCAATTCTAAGGGGGGAAAAAACTGACTTTATAACATGCAATTGTGACTTTATATCTCGTAATTCTGACTTTATAACACGCAAGTGTGACTTTATATCAATCAATTCTGACTTTACATCTCGCAATTCTGAGAAATAAAGTCAGAATTGTGAGATAAAAAGTCGCAATTACATTTTTTTATTTTTCATTATGTGGCAGAAACAAGCTTCCATACATACCTGTATTTACCTCCTGTTTTCGGTCGAAGTCCACATTAGTCGATTGTCGAGTTCACGCGCGCAATCATTGTTAACTAAGCAACAGTGGAGACTCGGACAGTCAGACTGTCAGCCGATGACGGTGTTGTGTTCTGAGAATATCATCTCAAATGGATAGTTCATCCAAATCAGATGTTGAACATCATTTAGTTACCATTGATCGCGCGTGTGCACTCGACAATCGACTACAGTGGGCTTCGACCGAAAACAGGAAGTAAATACAGGTATGTGATCTGGCTGAATTAACATCATTTTTATTAATATCTTTCACATCTACTGCAGTCAGATTGTCCGTGGTCACTCTTAATAAAACCTCTCACATGGCTGTGCACTCGTAATTACAAATTGATCGATTTTTGAAAAAAAAACTCAAACAATTTTTGTCGTATTTGTCTGTACTGACAGCACTCCAAATGTACAAAAAATCAACTTGGATGTCTTTTACAGTGTGCGATAGGCCTGTAATTGAAGAAAAATAGTTTTATACAAAATGGAATCATCTTTATATCCAACAATTATCTATTGGTCTAAAAACGGCTTTCGACTGTACAACATTACTATTTGTGTGATGTTGATTTATTAATGTTCACTTTTAATAAATAATTCACATATTCACATAAAAAAGTTTAATACGCTTGCTGTACGTTATAATAATTCTGATCCATCTGTCAAAAAACTTAAATGAGCTTCATAAATATAAATAAAGAACAAGAAAAAGGGAAATATTTGATATGAACATGGCAGAATGTGAAGTTCTTCCTAATGATGTTCAATATCTGACTGAGAACTCACGAAATTCCCCCAATAAATGAATCTGCTCAGCAATAAATGTTTAATTAGGCCATGCATAATAAAAAAAAATCACTCCTGTCAATTAATTGAGCTAATTTGCATGTAAATATTTCAGACTTGCCAGAAGCCATTGAACTGCAAAACACAACTACAAACAGTCATATTCTGAAGAAACAATTGTTTTCAAAAATCGCCAACACAATTCTAGGATGTTGTGAGTGGTTGCCAGGCTGTTTCCATGCGTTTCTGGGGGGTTTCTAAGCTTTTTCTTGGCCTATCTGTGAATGTTAGCTCGTTAGCTCGGTTAGCGCGATTACATCCTCTTTCGCTAGCCTCCCAATTTGACACTGTGCTCCTGGATTATTGATCTGAAAGTGCATAAATAGTTAATGACTACAGAACAGATGGCCTTTTCTCCACGCCGAGTGTGTGATTCAGCCTGGAAAACTGAAGAGAGGTCTAAGATCTGCGAGGATGAACATCTGCAAATAGTGAAGCAGACACAGCGGGATCTAACGAATAGTGTTTGTATGGGGAAATGGATGAGCAAACATATAAATTATGGATAAAACTATATGTATATGTAATGAGGGTGAGAATTATGATGACATGGTTGAATGTATTTAGATAGTAAAGCAGATAATAGCTCGGGGCGAGTAACTGGAAGGTAGCTCTTTCGAGACGTGACATGAGACTCAACACAATGTTTCATAACACGCAGCCTGGCTAAAAGAGGAAAAACGGGACTTAAATAGGCTACATTTATGCAGAACGTGAAGTTCATTACTACATAGACAATTCACTGCAGCTTTTGTGGTGCTGCAAGAGTATCGACGCAATGTCAACAATATATTCCATGTCTTCGAAAACATATGCCAGTTTCTTGAGGAATTAACTGAAATGTATTTATGGAATGAATTCTGAAACTCTGATTGGTCAGATAGCTACATGGCCCAATCTGTTGTGATTGGTCTACTCTGCTGTGATTGGTCAGATGATCCAGTCTGTTGTGATTGGCCTACTCTGATGGCCCGGACTGTTGTGATTGGTCTACTCTGCTGTGATTGGTCAGATGGTCCAGTCTGTTGTGATTGGTCTACTCTGCTCTGATTGGTCCGATGGCTCAGTCTGTTGTGTTTGGTCTACTCTGTGCAGTGATTGGTCAGATGGCTCAGTCTGTTGTGATTGGTCTAATCTGCTCTGATTGGTCAAGTGGCCCAGTTTGTTTTGATTGGTCTCCTCTGCTCTGATTGGCCAGATGGCTTAGTCTTTTGTGATTGGTCAGATGGCCCAGTCTGTTGTGATTGTTCTACTCTGTGCTGTGATTGGTCAGATGGCCCAGTCTGTAGTGATTGGTAGGCTTGGGCGGTATTACGGTAATATCGTATACCGCGGGATCTAAAAATAGCAACGGTATCAGTTTCAATATCGTCATACCGCCAGAAAAAAAAAACAATGCACTTAAATAGGAGACAAGGAATCTATATAAGTGCAATGTTTTAAATACAATTTATTTAATGGCTAAAATGCTTATATCTGGTTCTCATGACGTGACAGTGTGGTGACGAGAGAGTGGAGGAGAGAAGGCAAAGATTGCAAGTTGCGCACCGAGTGACTTGGTCTCGAAGAAGAACACGACTTCTGCAGTTTGGCAGGGATGGGCATTTCAAGCAAAAATAATATTTAAAGATTGCCTGGTATCATTCGATTATTATTTGAAAATTGTGCCCCACCACCACATGCACGCCACATGCATGTAGTCTACAGCGGGACGGACCGTGTGACGCTTAAATATAAGCTAGGTTTGAAAAAAAAAAAAAAAAAAAACGTATTCCTTTCATATTTTTTTAATAATATGATGTTTTTCTATGTATGTTGATTTTATTAAAAGGGAACTTCATGAGATGAATAAGATAAGATCATAAAATGCGCAATATCGGAAAACATTTGGAATGGGTCAGTCAGACATGTTTATGACCACTTATTACGTTTTGTTTTGTAGAAATCCTTTCTTTAAAACGAATTTCGTTTTGAATAAATTGCATCTTCATTTTAATTTTTTTTTTCATCAACGAATTGCCTGGATTAATTAATAAAAAGCAAATATAGTGATCAGGACACGCGCCGGCGCGTGACTGGAGCGCGACTCATACATGAACTGAACCTCGCATATAAGAAACAAGATCTGAGAAGTGTATATATATAGTAAGCTTGAAATGTCTACTTTTAAACAAAACAAACAATCTAAAAGAAATTGGCTGCTCTCTGCTTATGTTTAGGCTAATTCATATGAAGTGTGCATTACTCTTTATTTGCGTTCACTACCGCGAAGATGCGAGTTTGCATGCAATCTTTATCTTTGCAGCAATTGACATAGAAAACACGTTGGGTCAGTCAGACATGATTATGACCACTTATTACGTTTTGTTTTGTACAAAGCCTTTCTTTAAAACGAATTTCGTTTTGAATAAATTGCATCTTCATTTATTTATTTTTTTCATCAACGAATTGCCTGGATTAATAAATAAAAAGCAAAGATAGTAATCAGGACACGCGCCGACGCGAGACTGGAGCGCGGTTCATACATGAACTGAAACTCGGCATATAAGATACACGTCTTAATGATCTGAGAAGTGTATATATATATATATATATATATATATATATAGTAAGCTTGAAATGTCTATACTTTTAAACAAAACAATTACAAGCTAAAAGAAATGGGCTGCTCTCTGCTATAGGCTTAATCATATTAGGCTACTCTTTATTCGTGTTCACTACCGTGAAGATGCCAGTTTGCATCGTCAATGCAATCTTTATCTTTGCAGCAACTGACATAGAAAACACTAGTTTATTAATAAATAATTTTATCTCGGCTCCACTCGGCTCGCGTCGCTGAGTGGACAGAGCTTGTGGCGCGTGATCTCCATAAATGCGCTCCCCTCTCTAGAGGAAATATCACCACTCTGCTCATTCTCTGGTGTGAGACAATGTGTATCTCCTGTTTTCTAATAGTTGATTGACAGCTTTTAGATGCATTATTGGAACCGACAATCTCTGGTTGAACGTGTCATCATGTGTGATGCCAATCTGAGCCTTATCTCGTAATTTTTAATTAGTCACGCGATAATACCGTATACCGCGGTAAAATAGAGAGGAGGTTTGACGGTATGAAAATTTGGATACCGCCCATGCCTAGTGATTGGTCTACTCTGCTGTGATTGGTCAGATGGCCCAGTCTGTTGTGATTGGTCTACTCTGCTCTGATTGGTCAGATGGCCCAGTCTGTTGCGATTGGTCTATTCTGTTGTGATTGGTCAGATGGCCCAGTCTGTTGTGATTGGTCTACTCTGTGCTGTGATTGGTCAGATGACCCAGTATGTTGTGATTGGTCTACTCTGTGCTGTGATTGGTCAGATGACCCAGTCTGTAGTGATTGGTCTACTCTGCTCTGATTGGTCAGATGGCCAAATCTGTTGTGATTCGTCTACTCTGTGTGCAGTGATTAGTCAGATGGTCCAGTCTGTTGTGATTGGTCTACTCTGCTGTGATTGGTCAGATGGCCCAGTCTGTTGTGATTGGTCTATTCTGCTCTGATTGGTCAGATGGCCTAGACTCAGTCTCAGCTATAACTACAGTGTTTAAAGTAGACATTATTGTTAGGCAGCTAATGAAGACCATAGGCATTGTTATACTGTATGTTTTGATCTTCCAAACTTTGCAGACCTTTTACATTTATAAACAGCTTTATAAAAAGAGCACATATTACAGAAATAATATACTTTAAGCCCTGGTGTCACAGACATGGCTTAGATAAAACCAGGATTAAGCTTTACTTAAATTAGGACATGTAAGTAACTTTTATAAATGTGCCTTATAAAAAACATTACTGGTGTGCATCTTAAAGCAACACAATAGCAGCACTGACATTTTAACACATGCTTTCAGTTAAAACCGTACATCAAGTACATTTTTTTGTAGATTTGTTTTAACAACAAGCAAAAAATAAAATAAATAGAAGAGTATTATTTTATAAAATAAAATAAAAAAATAATCCAATAATGTTTTTGGTTGGTAACGTTGTTGGTCGGTCACACAAACAATTTTTACATGGAAACCAGTTTTTTCTCTGTGAGAATGCAACTCAAATGTTGCGAAACTGTAAAAAGGAGGCACGTTTTCCCCATTAGATCTGATTGGTAAGTGAAATGAAAGTCACTTCGCCTATCAGTGTCAGATAAATGACTACTGACTAACAAATGCTGTAATCAAACTTAATTTATCCCATATCCAATGCGTAACTAGACAATGGGAAAGTCTTGGTAAAGACCGAAATCCACCCTATAGAAGCCGATTAATCTTAGTTAGGCATGTTCCTCTAAAGTGGCTATTAATACTCCTCTATAAGACTGAAATGATCCAGCAGTGTAAAAATGAATCAATTCTTGACATAAATGTGGATCCATGTGTGCCGCTTCCTCTAGCTTGAAACACCTATTTCCCAGCTTCAAACCCCCAACAAACAGCGCAAATCTCCATAAATGAAAAGCACAAGAGGATTAGGGAGGTTTTCAGTGAAAGTCACTGGCCTATTGTGGCTTTTAGGTGAGAGACTGATATTTCTCCTTGGCTCACCCTCTTTTTAGGGGTCATGAACTATCATTCCTTTGTGTCCTATGCACAAACTCCTTTCTTTCAAGAGTCAGACTTCATTTCCTGTGGCTTTTCCGGGTCAGCGGTTTTGTTCTCCTTGTGGATCACTGGGTCTATTAAGACCGAAGCAACAGAAGCTGATTAGGTGGACCTTAATTACTCCGCCAGGTACCCTATTACTCTACCACTGGCTGTTTTCACTCATCCCTGTATCGTATCTCTTTTCCTCCAGAAATTAGCTTCACTCTTTTGTCACATTAATGTGAAGACTGAAAGCAGGAGCGAATCCGTTAAACCTAAATATGAGTATGCCTGATGAAAGACTTGGGCTAATGTTAGAGGCGTTACGCCGTCCAGGTGTGGATGCTTATTTGTTGTGCTCATTCAAGCTTTGGTTGACCTATTCCACTTTCGTTTACTGTCTTTCTTTCTTAAAGTTCTTCATGACTTCAAATTCATTGTAGGGGGGTAAAAACATCATGTGATCATAATTAAGGAAAAAAAGCCTTAAAGGGGTGATTAACTAAGAACAAACTAATCTAAGAGGTCATCGAGAATATCCTGTAAGTTTCAGAACTGAAAACGTCCTTGTTAGTCCAATAAAAGCTTTTATTGACACCAGCCTCAGCAAACGACTCGTTATTCAAAGTGGGAAACTATGACGTCAAAGCGGATAAATCATCGCCCCCGCAGAAGAAGATCAACGCCTACTTCAACACGGCCGGTTTAGCTCCGCCCACCGATTCGCGCATAACAAGCATAGCTAAATAACATAGATGACTACCTCGTGATGACAAACCGGATCGAGCTACCGAGCAATACACAATATTGTGCAGTGCTGGTTGTGGAACAAGACAGTCGCTGCATAAGCTTCCTCTGGATTCCAATAGGACTGCACGGATAAACTTTATTTTTAACGATGTTCCAGCTGATGAGGTAAAACATTGTCCGTCTGTTCGCTTCATTTCACTGAGGATTGTTTTGTAAACAAGACTGGATTTTCAGACCAATTAAGAGTAAAGAACGGTGCTGTGCCGTCTATATTGGATCTGACAGGAATTGTGCAACACGCGGACTCTGGGTCGAACATGTATGGGCGAATCATTACAATATTGGACGTTTTCAAAACAATTTCCCCAAAGTGCATCGACGGGTGAGTTGAAACTCATTATAATATGCAAAACTGTTATCCACTCACAGCAGTGGGCGTTTACTTCCAAGTCTTCAGTGCGAGACGCCCATTAAAACCAAGCGTTTTTCAGCTAGGCTCAAAACTTGGGTAGAAAATAGCCTATTACTTATTCGTTTTGATGTTTTTGAATGCAAAAAACAAGAGAACGACATAAGCTGACGGTAGTTTAATTTGGTTTAAATTGGTTTGGTAACACTTTACTTGAAGGGGTGAGCATATATATCCGCATTGGATATTGGATATAGGCCATTATAACTGTGTCATGAATATTTTTCGTGACCTTAACTACAGTAGTACTAATTGAATTTGTCATTAAAATGTTATAATGGCCTCATGACAGCCAATGTCAAAACCAACCACCTGACAGTTTAATGTAATGCTGCTAACCAATAAAGTTAAGTGGTTTCTTAAGTTTGATAATTAATCTGCTATGTCATGCTTATGACAGGTTGTGTTGTCTTTATTATGGCATCTTGAAACCAATACATCATAACCCCTCAGTGTCTTTGTCATGACAATTTGACGTTATAAACAACGTCATATTTGCATTAAAAATTTCATAATTGAGCGAATGACACTTAATGACAGTAGTAATAAACATGCATGAAACCTTCATATTCATGTTTCATGTCATGATTATGAAGGTGTCATGCCAGTCTTATGCACACCCCTTCAAGTAAAATGTTACCGTGAGCAGAAACAGGAACAGACAGACAAAGATGATTCCAAATGAAGAGAAGGTTTAACGCATTAGCACAATTTCTCCACAAAAGGCGTGATCTTTTTTTAAATGTATTATTCTACCTCATAAAATACACACACAACCCCTATGAAACAATGACAGATGTTGATATTTGGCAAGGAAAAAGCAATATATTTGCTTGTGATATTACCATTGATAAATAAACATGAATGAATCAATAGAGATACGCATGTGTACCTGTGTTTATCTCCTAACGTTACAGCCGCATCACCGGTTTCCGCCATTTTCAAATATAGTGACAACAACTCCTCTCCCGTGGCATCATGGGATAGCAAAGTGCCCATCGAATGCGCACTTCAGAATCTCGCCGGGAGTAGTAGGTCATCCGGGTACTTTTGGCCTACTGTTTTTCGAATTCTATGATTTCGGATACTACTCTGCTAGCGTACTGTTTTTCACACACTATATAGTAGGGAAGTATTCGATTTCGGACGTAGCTAAGGTGTCAGGAAAATGTTTTTAATTCCTTTCGACTCGATTACACGTAAGCTTTTTAATTGAATGAATTAAAAAACATCAGAGTAATTAGCATCAAATCGTCACTCCAGTTCTTTTTTACGAGTTTTGTTTCACGTTTCATTGCTTAATGTTTTATAGTCAAGTCGTTGTCTGGCTCGGTTTATTTTGTATTTGTTCTCAACTTAATAAACTGCACTCGGTTTCAACTCAATTCACCTACAGTGGATTATGTGACATCCTAAAACACTCACACAGTTAAATCATCTCCCATCTCAGGTGAATATAAATTGTTTTGCTTGCATCAAACACCTACATTACCCTCAGAACAAGCACGCAGTGACTTTCCCGTTTGCTGTCGAGTTCACCCTTTAAAACATCAAAAGTCGTCTTGACATTCATCGCGTACGTACGCCAGAACATCACTGAAATACTCCAACAACTGACAACATTAAGACAGTAATTTGCATAGAGAACATTTTTTTTTCTCAGCCCTTGCAATTAAATCAAGCTGTATTTGTAGCTGATTAGTTCATTGTTGTACAACGTCTTGAGAGCCAAACGTCAGTATGAAGCTAATAATATCATTGACCTTAAAAAACGAGGCTTAAAGCGTTTGTTAGCGGCTAATTAAGAGCAGCTTGAGTACTGGCCCTTCGCCTCAGCTGGCTATAATTTGTGAAGGAAGTTACTGTTAAGCACTGATCAAAGTCCACATTGGTGCTACTCTTAAACAAGACTGGGTACCAGTTTGATGTGGGACTGCTGGATTCAGCCCAGCTCAAGAGGGCACGGTTCGCTTGAAGCTAACTTTAGCAACACCATCCCTGAAGATTAGCCTGTGGAACTTCAGACCATCCCTGGACTTCTTTCCTGGAAAAAAACAGGTCATGCCAGTCATGGGCTTCCACCAAATTGACCACAGTGCTGACCAGCTCAGTAAACCAGCTTGGATCAGCAATTCCTTGAAAATTAATATAAACTCTAATATAATTTATTTTAATTGCAGTTAAAGGAGTTCACTTAAAAAAAAAAAAAAAAAAAACTTTTGCTGATAATTCACTCACCCCCATGTCATCCAAGATATCCGTGTCATTCTTTCTTCGGTCGAAAAGAAATTAAGGTTTTTGATGAAAACATTCCAGGATGTTCTCATATAATGGACTTCAATGGGAACCAAACGGTTCAAGGTCAAATTAAGTTTCTTCAGTCGAAAAGAAATTAACTTAAACGATTCCAGACGATGAATAAGAGTCTTATCAAGCAAAACGATCGGTCATTTAAAAAAAAAATAATAATAATAACAAAGTTTAAGTTTTATAACCTCAAATGGTCGCCTTGTTCTGTTCTGTGACGGACTTTCGTGTTTGAACTCGTTCATCAAAATGAACGAATCTTTTCCTGAGTCACCTTGTTCATTTTATTCGTTGAATGAACCAAATGACATGAAAAAAGATTTGTTCATTTTGATAAACGAGTTCGAACAGGAGAGTCACGAACGCACATCACAGAACAGAGCAAGGCGACCCTTTGAGCTTATAAAACTTAAACTTTGTTATTTATTTATTAAATGAGCGATCGTTTCGCTTGATAAGACCCTTATTCATCGTCTGGAATCGTTTAAAGCCCTTTCAACAGTTTGCAGTTTGTACTGAAACTGTCTTTTAGACCTTGAACAGTTTGGTTCCCATTGAAGTCCATTATATGGAGAAAAATCCTGGAATGTTTTCTTCAAAAACATTCATTTCTTTTCGACTGAAGAAAGAAAGACATGGACATCTTGGATGACATGGGGGTGAGTCAATTATCAGCAATTTAAAAAAAAAAAAAAAAAAAAACAAGCTTTTAAGTGTCTGAGAATATTGCACTCAGCTTGCACTATACAATCTAAAAAACACTGGGTTAAAACCCAAGGGCTGGGTAAATATAGGACAGAACACATGTTGGGTTAATTTAACAAAGCCAGTTGGGTTGTTTATTTAACCCAGCATAACCTAGTATAGCACTAGCTTTTTTTTTTCTTTTTTTTCATCCAAAATTGAAAATTCTGTCAGTATTTACTCACCCTCATGTTGTTCCAACCCCGTCTTTAATAACTTTTCGAGGCCGGCAAGTTTCAATCCCTCAAGAAGCCTATGGACTAGTATGGAGGAGTGATCCAGCTCTCAGATTTCATCAAAAAAATCTTAATTCGTGTTCCGAAGATGAACTTACGAGGTTGGAACAACATGAGGGTGAGTAAATACTGACAGAATTTTCATTTTTGGGTGAACTAACCCTTTAATTTAAATCCTCTAAACTCTCATGCCTGAGCTTGTATCATGTTTAGCGGGGTAACTTCTAACTTCAGACCACCGCCCTGCATTTCACTCGTAGCCGGAATATGGTGTGACTGACTCCATAACCTGTCCATAAACAACCAGTGTACAGTTCTGAGAACATATTCTAACTTTCTAAGCATTTATATTTCTGTTATATTTTTATAACATTTTATGCAAGGCATCAGGCGTTTCCGTCACACGGAAAAGACCGACGCGACACTCGTTTAAGTGACTGACAGCCATGCCCCTTTTATGTTGATTTGCATAAAATGAAACAATATACAGCACGAGATACAAAAAAAAAAAAAAAAACGTACACAAACCTGTATTTTACCAAAGACCCGCACCAATTTGACGGAGCTGCACTGCTCTCTCCTGAAGAGGTTGCAAAACACCCACAATAAATAACTCAATCCCTGGGTTGTTATATCTGACCCATGATCTGGGTTACACAAAAACGAACCAAACATTTGGTTGTTACATCTAACCCAGGACCTAGGTGACACAAAAAATACCCAAACACAGAAAAAATTACACAAAAAAATGTCCAAAAGGGTCAACCCAGGATTTGGGTAGAAAAAACAACCCATGATTTTTTTGGAGTGAAAGTATTATTTCTAGAATAAATCTTCTTTTTAAAAATCGACATAAAGTGTACTACGTTTTCACTGGGTAAATAATGAATTCATGTGGGGAAAAGCTGCAAAGAGAGTTAGTTATTTATGATTAAACAATCCAGTAAGGACAAAGTCACATCCTGTTCCCCGAGCACAGCACAGAAAAGAGCAACGTGGATCTTGAACCCACAGCGAGGTCAGTTTTGTAACATTTTCAATTGTTAGTAGGTCGCCGTGGATTTCTGTTAAAGTCAAAGGTGCAAGTAAAACATTTAATCTGCAGGGACTTGTGGAAAAGGGGCCAATGGACAGATGTCTCTACAAATGAACCAAGAGAATACAGACATGTCGTCCCTTTGAGACAGGTGTTGCTAGGTAACAGGGGCCTTGTTTTGCAAGCACGACAATAATGGTAGTTGATTTGGGATAAATAAATTGGACGGGAGGGTGGCATATTCAGGGCGCACGTGTGTCCAAATAGAATGGGAGGGTAATTTAAGGCATTAGGTGTGCAGCACATTTTGTGATTGTGTGGTTGTAGGAAATGGGAGCGCTGTTGTGTGGACATGCACTCATTCCGCATAAAAGAGTGGTCTGCTCTGCTTAGAATCACAATTAAGGATTTTAAATAGATATTCGGATAAGAATATGGTCATATTTCTGTCATTACAACTCTCTGAGAGATCAAGTACCGAGACTTGCTACTGCTAATACATTCACAGACACACTGCTGTGAGCATGTAAGACATGCCCAAAAAAAGCTCATAAAAGTGATCTATGCGACTCCAGTAGGTTAATAAAGGCCTTCTGAAGCAAAGTGATGAGTTTTTGTAAGAAAAAAAATCCATATTTATAACTTTTTAAACTGTAATTACTGACTAACTATTTAACTACATACAGTAACGGCCATAAGCAAGTCTAGTTCCGATGGAAGAGTGACCTCTGACCCGACGCAAGACGAGTGACCTCTGACCGACACATGAAGAGTGACCGCTGACCCGATGGATGATGAATGATCTCTGACCTGACACATGAAGAGTGACCAGTAACCTGACGCATGAAGAGGTCTCTGACCTGATGCATGACAAGTGACCTCTGACCCGACACATGAAGAGTGACCTCTGACCTGATGCATGGAGTGACCTCTGACCCGATGCATGAAGAGTGACCTCTGACTCGACACATGAAGAGTGAGCTCTGACCTGAAACAAAAAAGAGTGACCTCTGACCCGACGCATGACAAGTGACCTCTGACCTGACGCATGAAGAGTGACCTCTGACCCGACACATGAAGAGTGACCTCTGACCCGACACATGAAGAGTGACCTCTGACCTGATGCATGAAGAATGACCTCTGACCCGACGCATGAAGAGTGACCTCTGACCCAACACATGACCTCTGACCCGACACATGACGAGTGATGTCTGACCCGACGCATGACGAGTGATCTCTGACCTAAAGCATGAAGAGTGACCTCTGACCTGACACATGAAGAGTGACCTCTGACCTGACGCAGGACGAGTGACCTCTGTCCCGATGCATGATGAGTGATCTCTGACCTGACGAATGACGAGTGACCTCTGACCTGACACATGACGAGTGACTTCTGACCGGACGCATGAAGAGTGACCTCTGACCCGACGCATGACCTGTGACCCGACGCATGACCTCTGACCCGACGCATGACGAGAGATCTCTGACCCGACGCATGAAGAGTGACCTCTGACCTGACGCAGGACGAATGACCTCTGTCCCGATGCATGATGAGTGATCTCTGACCTGACGCATGACGAGTGACCTCTGACCTGACACATGACGAGTGACTTCTGATCGGACGCATGAAGAGTGACCTCTGACCCGACGCATGACGAGTGATCTCTGACCTGACACATGAAGAGTGACCTCTGACCTGACGCATGGCGAGTGACCTCTGACCCGGCGCATGAAGAGAGACCTCTGACCCGGCGCATGAAGAGAGACCTCTGACCCGACGCATGAAGAGTGACCTCTGTCCCAACGCATGACGAGTGATCTCTGACCTGACACATGAAAATTGACCTCTGACCCCACGCATGACGAGTGACCTCTGACCCGACGCGTGACGAGTGACCTCTGCCTCGACGCATGACAAGTGACCTCTGACCTTACACATAACGAGTGACCTCTGACCCGATGCTTGACTAATGACCTCTGACCCAATGCATGACGAATGACCTCTGACAGAACTAGTTATCGACGGAGCGCAAACATTTTGAACGCAAAAGTTTTGAACGCAAAGTGAATGCAAAAGTTTTTTGAGAGAATGCAAATATTTCCCGGGTGAACGTAAAAGCTTTAAAATATAATTTTGCCTCCCAACTCTTATATTTTTTTCCCACCACAATGTCAATTAGGGAATCTATACCCATTACCCATTATTCATTAGTTTGAAAGTTATGCGTCACTAGTGGCACGTGAAATTACACAGAATAGCATTAAAGATGATTATTTTAGAAATTATTTTTTGGTTACAGGGCAGCTGAGATTTAAAAACCCACAAAAGAATCATAAAAGTTGACTATTCAGTTGAATTTTTATCGTTGTCAATTTCGATAAAAATCATCTGTTTTGCTGCAAAGAACCCCATTTTCTCATTTCATATTAAATAAGCATGAGGATGAGTTAATTATGATTAACAGATCTGTAGCAGTTAACCTAAGCATGAATGGTGTATAAAAGCTACAGGGTTGGAAATTTTGGGATGTGTATTTCAAAAACAGAATTAGTAGTATGGCTTCTGTAAACATGCGGAATACACTGATGTTACTGGATATTAATAAAAATCTCTTTTCGCCCTTGGGGACATTCTCACAGGCAGTCGAGCTCTTCTCATTTTGAATGTGCAAATGTTTATTTGGTCATGTTCTCACAGGGATATCATGGCATATTTGGATCCAATTAGTTCACACTATCTTCCCTCTAATCCCAGATTATGTTACGCAGCGTGACAGTAGCATGGAAATTTTGTAATCTTCAGTTATGTATTTTAATGCGTTTGTTTTTAACAGCAAGGGCTGGGTAAACTGATCAGAAGAATCTGCACAATTCCCCTGGCTGTACGGTGACCAAATAACTTTCATGTCATCATTGTCGGCAATCTTTTCCACGCTGTAAATATGCTAATGACTAATTATGATGCAATAATCCACAGTTAATGAGGGGCAATGTCAAATGGTTTTCACATGCAAATGGAAGGGCGTATAGCGGTTTATAAACATACATGTCTTATATTTCAGATGAGCCTGAGTACCATAAAAGATTCATGCTTAATAGTTTTGGACATGCTGAATGCTTGATACTGGTTAATTACAACGAGAAACGCCAAGGGCGACTTCTGAAGATGTGTGTGCATCAATGGGGGGAGTGTGTCAGTGCGTCTGCATTTTTCTGTGTAAAATTCAAGAGGAATTCAAGGTTAACCTCGACAAAGACACTTTAATAAGTTTCTGTGCATCTATCAGGGTTGGGAAATGACTGATTAAAAGTAGCTATACTGATAAATTCACATTCATTTTAAGTAGCCTGATAGCGAGTCAGTTGGCGGCCATCTTGGGAACACAATCTACAGTAGCAGCGAAGTGAGTCAACAAATAATATTCACCAGCTTGTGTGGCAAGTCTATTTTAGAAACAAAATATGTATGGAAAGTAATGTGTTGTGTGCTTGTTTGTATTTTAATAACACAAAAACTAAAGTTATATTTTTTGGCAAATGTAAAGGACATTTCACACCAGACGTGAGACGAATAAGCCTCAGCAGACTGATCTCATGAAATGGCGTGTGTATGACACACCAATTCGTATTTCCATTTTTGGCGTGCTATCAACACTCATTATCGCTTTTCAGCGTGTTTATTAACGCTGTTGACTTAACGTTACATTACTGTATAAATATATGACTTACCCCAACCCTATCCCTAAACCTACCCATCACTGGGGTTAATGGCATTTATGAGTCTTCCCCTACCATCCTAAGAAAGAAAATATCGCTCCCCAGATGTAGATCTACATTTTGCTTCGTTTCGCTCGGACATTTAACGGCGTAGACGTACACGCGGATAGCTCAAAATGCGTATAGATAACACACCACTTGACAAAGTGGTGTGTATGTTTACACAAAAGTCATGATGTCATGTTGGCCTCAGGCTGGAGGAAATGCAAATCTAGCCCGTACAGTAGAGGGCGCTGCTCAAACACACCTTTCAGTTCCGGATCACAGAAGAATAAAGTTCAACTCTCTTACTTCAGCAATAAATAATCATTTTTGCTTATTAGTATGGTTAAATTGGAACGTCAAAGGTCAGCAGCAAAGACATTGCATAATAAAGTGAAATGAATTAATGTATGTTTGTGTTATTCGACATTTAATTATTGGAGGTTTGCATTATAATCGAAGTTTTCACTGTTTTTATAATTGTAATTGTAATAGTAGTTTTATTCAATTTATTTTAAATGTACTGAATAGCAACATCACTATTATAAATGTGTAATTGCAAATATATTGAAATGACACAAGTTTTAAAAAGTTGTTTTAGTTTACAGTCAGTGCAATCTGCAGTACACTTTAACCATGTCAAATACAATAGAAGTAACTATGTATTACGAGTAAAAAAAAAAACATATATTATATACAATCCAAATATAATACTTTTTTTCTTTGCAAATAGCATGCAATTAATTATCCAAAAACATTATATTCAGTTAAGAACACTGCATATATTCGGTAACACTTTATTTGAGTGTCTTTGTTACACATTACATGTAGTTACTGTAATAACTATACATCGTGCATAATTGCATGCAACAAACCCTACAGTAAGTACATGTAGTTAATTAAATTACTCAGTACTTAAATTTATGATTACACTGTAACACAAAGGACATAACATAAAGTGTGACCGTATTCTCTTTTAAAGTATATTATTTCTGTAATAATTATGCTAAAGCACTCATTTCTCACAAGAGCTATACATGCATGCATATTTTCACAAAATTAAAAGAGTAGTTCACTTTTAAAAAAAAATTTGCTGATAACTTACTCACCCCCATGTCATCCAAGATGTCCATGTCTTTCTTTCTTCAGTCGAAAAGAAATTTTCTCCATATAATGGACTTCAATGGGAACCAAACGGTTCAAGGTCCAAAAGACAGTTTCAGTGCAAACTACAAACTGTTCAAAGGGCTTTAAACAACACCAGGCGATGAATACGGGTCTTATCAAGCGAAACGATCACTCATTTAATAAATAAATAACAAAGTTTAAGTTTTATAAGCTCAAATGCTCGCCTTGCTCTGTACTGTGTGACTCTTCTGTTCGATCTCGTTCATCAAAATAAATAAATCTTTTTCCGAGTCAATTTGTTCATTTCGTTCGTTGAATGAACCAAATGACTCGAAAAAAGATTTGTTCATTTTGATATGCGCGTCGTTCATCAAAATAAATACACCTTTTTCCGAGTCAATTTGTTCATTTCGTTCGTTGAATGAACCAAATGACTCGAAAAAAGATTTGTTCATTTTGATAAACGAGTTTGAACAGGAGAGTCACGAACACGCATCACAGAATTTGAGCTTATAAAACTTAAACTTTGTTATTTATTTTTTAAATGAGCGATCGTTTCACTCGATAAGACCCTTATTCATCGTCTGGAATCGTTTAAAGCCCTTTGAACAGTTTGCACTGAAACTGTCTTTTGGACCTTGAACCGTTTGGTTCCCATTGAAGTCCATTATATGGAGAAAAATCCTGGAATGTTTTCATCAAAAACCTTAATTTCTTTTCAACTGAAGAAAGAATGACACGGATATCTTGGATGACATGGGGGTGAGTAAATTATCAGCAAAAAAAAAAAAAAATCTTTTTTAAAAGTGAACTAACTACAAAGCATTATTGTCAAGGGACCACAAAACCACCATAACTCCAGTCCATGACTCACGGTTATTCTGACGCCAAACTACAGCCTTCTTGTATGGAAAACAGCGACTTAGATGCCCTTTCGAGTTCCACAGAAACATTCTATGAATGAACGGATCTAGATGTCAATCAATTTAAAGTTCAATGGGAGGTGTTTTATAAGATCTACTCACATCTTGACATCTACTGTATTGACGCCTGTGCGACCTTGCAAGACTTGGTTTTTCATTGATGACTCATTTCGCACACCATTGACCATATACGCCACGACGTGCGACACATTTATGGAAATAGACGTCTTCCAGCAAACTATAGTGTGGAAAAGAATTTGAGATCTGTCATCCAGGGTACTGAACTGTTTCTTCAGTAAACAGCACTTGCTGAATATTGATTTGGTATGCACACAGTAGAAAATATGTCATTTAGTTCCTCTATACGTGTGATACTGAAGGTTTGGATCCAGCTGGGAGTTTTGGGGGTAAGATGAAACTCGCTCTGAGAGAGTTAAAAGCCATTCCTCAAGGGTCCAATGGATGATGATAGCACCGTCCTTGGTTTGCGCTAACGTGTTAATGGTTTGATTAAAACAGAAAACAATATTCTCTACCATAACAATGTCCTAATGTATTCTCTGTGTCTAATGACTTTTCGTAATGGACAATTTGCTTCCTTAATTTAGCCGGGGAGTCCCAGACGTGGGGGAAGTGAAAGAGTGAGAGAATGGAGGGAGGTTAGGAACAACATTGTCTAATGAAAAAGGCCAAAAGTTAACTTAACCATAACACAAATAGTTCTGATTTTGTGGTTAAACCACTTTAAAATGGAAAGTTTTTATTCAGTGAGATTAAATGTGGTTAATAACTTTAACTAGGTGGTTGCTAGGGTGTTGCTATGCAGTTACTGAGGTGTTGTGAGAGGTTGCTAGGGAGTATTTTTGCAGTGCATTGTTACATTGTTGCGAGTGGGTTACTAGGGCATTTCTAGATGGTTGCTAAGGTCTTCTCTGTGCATTGATGTGGTGTTCCGAGTGATTAATAGGGTGTTGCTAGGTGGACACTAAGGTTTTCTGAATGTTTTGGCAGCTTGTTCCTATGGTGTTATGAGTGGTTATTATTAGGGTGTTGCTATGTGGTTTCTAAGGTGTTTTGAATGTTTTTGCAGTTAGTTGCTATGGTGTATGGTGAGTGGTTACCAGGGTGTTGCTAGGTGATTTGCTAAGGTATATAAACAGGCCTGGCGCCATTGACATCCCTGTGAATCCTTTGATTTAATTAAATTAAATTCAGTTCACTTTGATCATTTATTTCATTGTGTGCTTTATGTGCGTTAATATGATTGCTAGGGTGTTGAAAAATCACCTGCCTGTAACTTTCTAGTAATCCTGAAGACCTTGATTAGCTTGTTGGGGTGTGTTTGATAAGGGTTGAAGCTAAACTCTGTAGGACAGTGGCCCTCCAGGACCGAAGTTGCCCATCCCAGTGAACAACATTTCAACACTAATTATAAAAGCCTGTCTCATATAGACACCTATCTCAAATACAAGCCGGTGCAGTTCGACGATTTGGGAAAATCAAAGCCTGGGCTATTATTTAAAGTTTTATGGTATGTAAATGGTTATCCTAATGTGTCTCAGGTAAAAGATAAAAGACAAACTACTTAAGCTTGTTTGTTGCATACATGTACATACAGATTACTTGGAATATAACAAAGTGCACAATGTGCTGATAAATATACATTTTTTTTTGAGCTGCACACCTAGGAAAGTGTTCAATTTTGCACAGATGTTGTTTATTTCCATACATTTTCTTGGTCTGGAAATAACCATATTAAAATTCCCTATTCTTTCTAGGTTACCCATGAACGATACTTTATAGAATTGCAATTCATTCTATTCACGACTTCTTGTTTCACAGAAGTATAAATATGAGGAAACACAAATGCCAAATTCCCTCAGTCTTCCATCACAATGAGTAAAACCAAAGAATCAAGTTCTGATGTGCAGCAAAAGATTGTTGAGCTTCACTAAATAGAAAGTGGCTGTAAGAAAATAGCAAAAAAAAAAAAAAAAATCCCCATTTTGACCACCAGGGCAATAATTAAGATGTTTTAATCAACTAAAGACGTTACGAATCTGTTAGTATGATATAGACAACAACGCATCAAAGACACTCGCAGACGCATCGCCGAGCCCAGAAAAATATCTAGCATGCTCATCCACGACTCAACCTCACGTGATGTCATGAGCTACAGCCAATCAGAGCAAAGCATGGGTTTAGGTCACCAAGTAAATCTTATTTTTTTCTTTTTTTGCATTTTTTCTCAGAGCAAATCATCGCGCACAGTTTGAAGCACTAGTTTCTGTCCGACGTCCATATTCGCGTGTTGTGTTCTTCGTCTTCTTCGCTGGGTATTGGTGCGCGTGCTGTTTTGCGTCATTTCCCATTCGCTTTATCGCGTGATTGTTTGTGACAAAATGTGTTTTGTAGACAAGATAGAATCGTTGGGTGACAGCGTTGTCCTGTAGTGGATCAATCACGTTGTGTCGTGTGGTGTGAACAACTCAAAAACTTGAATTTCACTGAGAGCAAGTCACGTAGTGTGAACCGCACAGTTCAGCCTGACGTTTTAAAATCGTGTAGTGTGAACTATGCTTAAACCAACACAAAAAATGTGTCACTGAGCACAAAATGAAGCCTTTGCCATGGCCGTCCCAGTCCCTGACTTGAACCCTATAGAGAATTGAAGAGAAGCACTACCAACATGGAGCTGGAGAGATTCTGTATGGCAGAATGGTGATCTCCGTCTCATCCGGCATTACAGTAGAAGACTATAGGAGTCAGAGCCGTTATCTTGGCAAAATTAGGTTGCTAAAAGTATTTAATAAAAGGGTACCATTAATTGTGGCCAATGTGTATTAAAGAAACTTTTTTTTCATAATGACATTTTCCCCCATTTTCATATTTTTACTTCAAAGAAAGCTTCGATTTTTTGTGAATTTCTTCAATAGAAGTATTAAAGGGATAGTTCACTTTGAAATTAATTTTTGATATGTTTTATTTTACCTCAAGGGGATCCAAGATGTAGGTGTCTTTGTTTCCACAGCATTTTCAATTTTGACATTTTTCAGTCAAACCGTTCTTGTCTGTCAGTCATACACTGGAGGCTAAGGGGGTCCACCAAAAAGCATGCACAGAGAAGTCCAAATTAAACATGATTTAATGACTCGTAAATGTAAGTACACATTGATGGCCTAAGACACGGAACGAGCGGTTTGTGTAAGAAAACGAACAGTATTTATATTGTTTTTACCTCGTGTAATCCAAGTGATCTGAATCAGTTGTTCAATGTCCAACTGAACCGAACTGAATCAGTTCAATGTGACGCCGGAAGTGATCGCTTGCGTGTGACGTCACTCAATATTTACACGGAGATTTCGAAAGTTTTACCTTTTACTAAACAGATATACCGAAATCGTCTTCCATTGTGGTTTCCCGTATATCTAAACATGTTTAGTGAAAGGTAAAACTTCAGAAATCTCTTGTCATGGCTATGATTACAAGAGGTAAAACGATATAAATACTGTTCGTTTTCTCACACAAACCGCTCATTTCGTGTCTTAGGCCATCAATGTGTACTTACATTTACGTGTCATTAAATCATGTTTAATTTGGACTTCTCTGTGCATGCTTTTTGGTGGACCCCCTTAGCCTCCAGTGTATGACTGATAGACAACAACGGTTTGACTGAAAAAATGTCAAAATTGAAAATACTGGAAACAAAGACACCTACATTTTTGATGCCCTTGAGGTAAGATAAAACATATCAAAAATTAATTTCAAAGTGAACTATCCCTTTAACAATGCAGATTTATTTTCACAGTCTTCTTTGTTCATATTTACCAGGGGTGCCAATACTCGTCCAGGGCTGTAAATATATATACGAGGTGTAGTACTTCAGTATATGATCAGGCGCCATATACAGTGCTCATGTTAAATTAAAAATAAGGGAGGGGGGATTCATCTAGGAATATGACTTCCCGGTTTGTTGAATCCATTCTCATATAAAACAAGTTCAGCTGCGGTTTTATGTAATTGAAATCTATTTTTGTTGGTGTGCAGTGAATGAATCCTAAGACGGCACTATGTGAGCGTCGCTCCACAAGGGCTGTTCTGAAGTGCTTGCTTCAGCGTAAGCAGAACTTATGCCTACTCTTCAATGTCATCTTTTAAAATACACTTCATTCCTTTGTGTTTTCCACGGTGGAGATGTCCGACCCTGTGGAATTGCTCATAATATGAAAGAGCTCCAAAATAAATTGTGAAATAACATGTGGTGTTGCATTTAAAACACGGCATTATACAGAGAACCTGATGGTTATTATGAAGGATATTTTGATAGTTTTAAGTGTGGATCCTATAATATTTTTGTTTGCAGGCAAGTAGAATATATTATGTTTGAAGCTTTTAATGCAACATTTTTAAATATATTTTAAGTTTTAGGGTCACATTTAAACTTTCTGTGGAACTTTATGAATGGTGATTAGGACTGGGTGATAATAAATAAATCCAATACAATAAATGCCCGTGGGGTTTAACCAAGGACCCTCCCTGTTTAACGTTGTCCAGATCTGCTGCTCTAGGCAGTATAGAAACTGTATCCCCATATATATTATGAAATGCATTGACAGTCTTATTAATGCAGTACAGTGAGCTGCATACTTGAACGTTTATTATTGATTTTCATGCAGAGCCGAAAAAAAAGAACAAAATGAGCTATAAATTCTTTGATTTAAGTTAAAAGTGTCTCTGATGCTGTTTTGTTTAAGCACTCATCTTTACCTCAGAGGCTCATTCAAAGCAAACGAAAACACAAAGCAAATGAGGAAAAAAAAAAAAAAAAACGAAGTTGCCTTAATAGTCTCTTGTATTTTGTCAATAAATTTAAGAAATGTAAGATCTTAAGATGAATTTCAAAGCAAAAAAGAAGAAGAAACAACAAAACTAAACGAAAAACAAGCAAACAAATGAACAAAAGAAAATAGATAACAAAATCTTTTATCTTTGTCAATAAACATAAGAATTTAAGATCCCCAAACAACATTTAAGATTTTAAGGCTCCTTCAAAGTAAGACGAAACAAAATAAAAAATAAAATAACTGAAAAAAAAACCTTCAGAAGGCTTTTAATCTTTCGTTAATAAACTACGAATTCGAGACCTCCGCACAAACAACATTATATATTTTAAGGCTCCTTCAAAGTAAGCCAAAAAACAAAACACAAAACAAAAACCAAACTAAAAAAATAAAAAATAAAAATAAGTGAATGAATAACAAAACAACACCCTTAAGCTGCCTTTTAATCACATTCTGAATACATTCTAATCACAGAAATCATATTTCTGTCAGTAAACAATAGAATTTAAAATACACAGAAACAACTTTTAATATTTTAAGGTGGCAAAATCTGCAGACTAATTCTGCCATAGAAATAGAGCACCTGTCTTTTATACAGTCTCCTAGCATGTTGGTTTAATAAATATTTGGCCAAATACTCTCCAACCCGATCTCTTTGTTATGTTACGAGGTGGCTAATTCGTACGAATTAATGTGTTCTCATAGCCTGGCTAACGTCAGACCACGTCTCATGGACATTGAGACTTGGTCTGGAAACCACATGTTCATTTTCTCGTATTTGAGGCATGGTTTAAGAATGCCCAGAGCTGTTCATTGGGTGCAACGAATCAAATGTGCCTGTACGTAACTCATAGCCGATCGTTTCAATTATACCAGATGACGTTTGAGTAGTGGTGCACGATATATTGGCCGCCGATTTAATATCGGCCGATTTGGTAAATTTTTTACACATCGGTATCGTTCCGATGTCAAAATAGGGCCGATGTGAACAGGCCGATGATCATCCCTGTGTATTTGACGTTCGTGTAGGTGTGAGTGTGGGGGCAGGGATGTTTGTTTTTGCACGCGTATTAAAAGCGCAAGTGCGTTTAAACATCAAGCCACGAAGACTGGAACTGGTGAGCTGTTTTCTGCCAGCCTTCCTAATGCGTATTTTTGTCCCGCCAAAGCCATATTTGACCGGTAAGTGATGTAGATGAGTGACTGCTGCGCTTGTTTAACTGAGGGAACAAGAGAGAGTGAAAGCACCGGTCACGCGCGCCGTCTTCAAAATGTATTGCTCTCTCTCTCTCTCTCTCCCTCCCTCCCTCCCGCATGTTTATGAATTGAGTTGACTGAATATCTTTGAGAATACACGACGGTAAAAGGTCGGAAGACCGAAGTTTTTTTCTTATTAACTACTGGTTGTGAATTGTGAAACCACACTTTCAATAAACCAAAAAAATCTATCTGTTGATGAAATGTTTTCTGTGTCGACTGTCGAGACCATAGACTGTAAAAATAGGTCGAGACAAATCTCGTGCGATGTTCTAAACTGCCGTGTGCCGTGGGTCCGTTAATGACACGTCCGATTCGCGAACTAATGACTCCTTTGAACCGATTCACTTTAATGAATGGTTAAAACAACTGATCTGTCCAACACTGAGCTCAAGAGACATAAATCGGAAACACTTTACAATAAGGTTCCATTTATTAAAGTGTACATTAAATGTACACTTTAATAAATGGAACCTTATTGTAAAGTGTAAGGTTAATAGATTAATAGAATGTTAACAAATTTTGTAAACATTCTATTAATATTAGTTTCTATGCGGATTTACTCCATGACAAAACTACCCCAGTCATTCTAGAATTATTCATTCTTTACAAATAGAGCAATTCAAGTAATCCGGTGAAATTGTTTTTATATCACAATATATATCGCAGAAAAATAAAATATCACAAATTATGTCATTTTTTACCAATATCGTGCAGCCCTAATCCTCGCTATGTGTTTTCTATACAGGGATATCGACATCGGTAAATATCGGTATCGGCCATAACAGCAATTTTAATATCGGTTATCGGTATCGGCCACAAATTTTCACATCGGTGCATCACTACGTATGAGTGACAGAAATTATATGATGGGTCAGAGATTTATTTGTGTTCTAAACTACTTTGAGCAATATCCAAGGCTGCATCGAAAGGTAACTTTGTGTCTACTGCCATGTTTGATCCACTGTAAAAAAATTTGTTATCATTACGTTTTTTTTCTTCTGGTTCAGATAACATAATATTTTGAGTTTCTGATTATTAAATCAATCTCCTTCATTGTATTAACTCAATTTTTCCAATTTCAATGAACTTAAAGATTTAAAGAGGTTACTTAATTTTTTAAGTTAAACCAACAATATTTTTTTTACAGTGAAACAAACTACTTTGGTGTGTCGCATAGACGTAATCGTCGTCTTGCTGCTCCCTCCACGTTCTGTGATTGGTCCACTCGCTGAGGCGAAAATCTGGTCCATGGTATCAAGACTGCCTAGCAGCCTGAATAAAAACGCGCTGCGCAAAGGCAGTATGGGGTAACACAGGCTAACAAACTCACTCAATTCGTATGAATTCGTACAAATAACCTCCCCCTGACCACGCCCCTAAACCCACCCATCACATGTGTTTAGACAAATCGTACGAATTTGTACGAGTGAGGTCATACGGATTAGCCACCTTTTACTCACCCGTACGAATCTCACTTCACTTCTCAAAAAACTTTTGCTGATAATTTACTCACTCCCATGTCATCCAAGTCCATGTCTTTCTTTCTTCAGTCGAAAAGAAATTAAGGTTTTTGATGAAAACATTCCAGGATTTTTCTCCATATAATGGACTTCAATGGGAACCAAATGGTTCAAGGTCCAAAACACAGTTTCAGTACAAACTGCAAACTGTTCAAAGGGATTTAAATGATACGAGACGATGAATAAGGGTCTTATCAAGCGAAACGATCGCCCAATTAAAAATAAAATAACAAAGTTTAAGTTTTATAAGCTCAAATGCTCGCCTTGCTCTGTTCTGTGTGACTCTCCTGTTTGAACTTGTTTATCAAAATGAACAAATCTTTTTCCGAGTCAATTCGTTCGTTTAATTCATTGAATGAACCAAATGACTCTGAAAAAGATTTGTTCATTTTGATAAACGAGTTCGAACAGGAGAGTCACGAACGCTCATCACAGAACAGAGCAAGGCGTGCATTTGAGCTTATAAAACTTAAACTGTGTTATTTATTTTTTAAATGAGCGATCGTTTCGCTTGATAAGACCCTTATTCATCGTCTGGAATCATTTAAAGCCCTTTGAACAGTTTGCACTGAAACTGTCTTTAGGACCTTGAACCATTTGGTTCCCATTAAGTCCATTATATGGAGAAAAATGCTGGAATGTTTTCATCAAAAACATTAATTTCTTTTCGACTGAAGAAAGAATGACATGGATATCTTGGATGACATGGGGGTGAGTAAATCATCAGCAAAACTGAATGACTATGAAACAGAAACTCAAATATATTTTGGAGATTTTCCCTCAAAATATCTGACATTTAGTAAAGAAGGAGAAGCTGCCTAGCAACACACTAGCAAATCCATAGAGAACAAACACCTATTTTCTTCTTAATAATGCTATTATATATAATCTAGCTAAAGCGTAATGTCTGCGCACGATAATACCAGACAGATTTTATGTAAATGTTACAGGCTCCACTTCATTGATCTGAAATTCCATTTAGTCATATTAATGCAGCACTACTGCAGTGAACACCACATCTCTTAATTTCCACTGAAAAACAACAGCAGTTCCCTCTTTGGAAAAGTATGTCATACTGTGAAGCGCAAATTATCATGGTGCTTTTGATTAGAGCTCTTGGCTTTGTTCTTGCAATAGTAATCATTCACCAGCTTCCCACATTTCTTTCTTTGATGGTACGTTTGAAAAACAAGTGTCTGAAGAAGTGTTTCACAAATACTCGGGGGCTCTTCATCTAGTGTATTTGGAGTATTCGCAGAAATTGCACAGAATAAAATGTACATCTGACACAATATTTGAGAACCTCTTGCACTGTAACAAAATATTTTCATGATTTGTTATTAACTTTTTTTCCTTTGTATTATCAAATTAGATAATTAATGTAGTTCAGATAACCAACTTTTTTGAGTTTCTTCTAGTTATTAAACCAATCTCCTTTATTATATTATATCTTTTAATTTCAATGAACTCAAAATGTTAAGACAACCAGGTAACTTACTTTTTTTAAGTTAATGATGTTTACGTAACGTGTGTGTACTGTGTATAATTATTTTGTACAAATGCACACATATGCATGTAGGCCTATATATTTCATTTATATGAAATATTATAATATTTTAGCGTTGGGGCACCAATTTATAAATAAAAAATGTATATATATACACAATATGTATACATAAAATAAGTTATGTATAAATATATACATGCAAATATTTCTTAAATATATACATGCATATGTATTTATATAGGCTATACATAATAATTATACACAGTAATTAACCACGATTAATTGTTGCCTAGCACTAATATATATATATATATATGCACACAAACACACACACACACACACACACACTGTATATACTAATTGTATATAAACACTGTAATATTAATTATTATTAATATTTTTACAGTTAATGCAAATATGAGCTAATTTTATTGATATTGTCCTTAAAGTCAAAGTTTTTTTGTTTTTGTTTTTTTTTTTTGCCAAAATGTAAACATTTCAAGTCAACGCGCAGCATGAATGGGCTGCGAATTTCTCTGCACACTTTCCGGCGATGCATGAAGGAATTCATGTCATATTTTGTCAATGGATTATTTCAAAGGGAATAAATGTCATGATGAATTTTCCTTGGGAACTGAAAGCGCTTTCACAGTGCCTATTTAATGATGCCAGTAAGTTATCGCTGCAGCTCCAGGTACGGTGTAAAACGCTGGCATGAGCTGCTCAAGGCGCCTCAGCAGTTTTTCCCCTCCGTTAATGAGGTTCGAAATGAGCAACTCGCCACTTAATTGAACTTTGTGTTTTTTGCTGGAGTTCAAACAATGGATTCACTTTGCTTTTCATTTTAGCAGCACAAAAAGAAGAAAAAATGTCAGTGAACAGGCATTGTTAGTACAACACAGAGTGTTTTAACCGGGTTTGTAATGAGATTGGGCCACACTTATTGGGAGGACTTGATTTAAAAAAACAGAATAATTTAGGTATTTTCTAACAGAATACATTAACAGTATCACTTTTATTAAATTGTAAGCCGGTTCTTGTTCCAGTCCATAAGACGACACAATTGCTTTTTATTCATAGTTAATTTGAGTTGAATAAACTTAACTCCACAACAACTGCATGTATTTATCCACTAACCATTCAGAAACGTCCTTTTGGATTGTAAAAGTTGTCGCTTCTTCCTGAGTCTCTGCATCCGTGTCCCGACTCGCGTTTGAATGTTTAAGTGCATGAGAGCAGCAGCTCATTTGCATTTTAAGGGACACGCACAAAAAAAGGACATAATAGATTAAATTGAATTGAATTAATTTAATTTTTTTTTTCACAGCAAATTGTATTAACCCTTTAAAGCCTGAAATATTTTTTTTTTTTTGTTTGTTTATTGAACCTTTAGATAAAAAAGATTGCTTATGTTTATTTAGACGAGTATCATATTTGATACATCAGGCTTTTACGGTTCATATGATATAGCGAAAATATGGAGGTCATGCACTTCGATTTTATTCAGAGTCCCAAACTCAGCAAATATGTACAATTTGATGCAGATGCTGATATTTATATATAAATAAATATCAGTTGTCACTCTATATCTGCTAATAATATGTCTTAGTACGATGATATTTAAATGCTTAGTTTTATGATCAAAGCTAGTTTTTAATGCAATGCAATAAAATGAAAATTGAGAAGAAGAAAAAACATAAATGTTCATCAAAAGCTTTTTGGATCATATTTGATACATTTAAACATAAATTTACTAAAATATATGAGTGGATAATAAAGTAAACCCAAGTAGCTTCCAGTAAGTGTTCATCTTGAAATTGAACTTACAATATAACAATTATTCATACGTTTACTTTATCAGAAAAGTTTTTTTTTTAATTATACTAAATTGTTCTTGCTAAAAAAAGTATAAACTGTCAATCAGATGGAAGGCTTTTCCGCAAAGTTTCGATCATGTCGATCAGCGAGAGCCCATATAATTTTACAAATCAAATATGATATAATAGGCTTAAAAAGCATCGGATGTTGACGCATGGTCAAAAGCGTCAGTTAGATGACGCCTTGGGATGAGAACGGGCTGAAATAAAAGTCTGCAGTGGCGTCAAAATAAAAGTCCCACTTCCAACAAAACGGCCAATCAGAAAAACTGATATGTTAAAAATGCCAAATATCGGCCGATATATATCGGCCGTGGCGATATTTCGGTTGACCACTAATGTCAATCAGACAGTAGGTTTTCCCACAAAGTTTCGATGATATCGATCAGCGAGAGCGCAAATCTGCAAATCAAAAATAGGCTTTTAAATATAGGCTCAAATATAGGCTTTTTTAATAGGCTTTTAATTCAATATAATTTAATTAACCTTTTATTTTCATGTTGGAGCCATGCATGTTGTTCTTTATGCTGAATTATTGTGTTGGCTCAAAATGTTGTTCTTAAACATTCAAGTTCAACTTTCAACGGAGAGGTGCTCCTCATTCCGACACACCACTTAAAAGTTTGATGTTTTGATGAATTGATGGACAAGTACATTTTCCTATTCCCATTTTCTTCGCATTTTTAAGATCAAAAATGAGCTCAAATCAAGTGTTGCTCTTGAACCTCAAATGACCATGAAAATCATTGTCAAGTCATTTCTACATTATTACAAGCGCACAATCGCATTTCCAAGCAATCAGCGAATACTATCCGTCAAGTGGTTATCTGCCACTCGTTGCATCGAGATGGGCCTCGATTGTCAGCGTCAGAATGCTTGACAGCAGCTGAAACATTACGCCGCATAAAGGGGGAGAAAAGCAGTCTTAAATAACATCTGAAGAGTAGGTTGCGTTATTGAATTACAACAAGGGCTGGGAAACAATTAAGTGCTGATTAAATTCCGTTTTCGCTGACAGGAGGCAGAGACAGACAGCAATTTCCGCTTCCCATAGATTAAATTAGCCACCATCAGCACGATTCCATTGAAGTTTGGGGGGCCGAGAGAGCCTACAAGGAGATTAGTTACTTTGTGCTGGAACGCTCTGAAGTTGGTAAAGCGAGTCGGCGATTGATTGAAAGATTCAGGACTGGAAGGGAAATTTAAGCAAGTTCCTCTCTGATACGGGTCTCACTTACAATTGCCCCACGCATTCAAATAAGGCTCGCTTGCCTGATAGTGTTCCCCAATGTCAGCTCCCCGCTTCTCTCTGAAGTAGACAATGACACCCCTGCTTTTCCTGCACTCGTCGTCGTTTCACAAATACATCACGGATGATTACAACGAAGCATTAGCGTACATGTGTTTTCACTGGCTCCCAGGGTTGACAAGCACTCAGGTGATAAGTAGCAATCAAATGTGGAGATGATATTACAAATGTTCATTATGACTTAATCAGGGTTTAATTGGCTGAAAATGATTCGAGTGACACTTCACTAAAGGTAGTCCTGTTGTCGGAAGAGTTATGATTTATCCATTTTCCTGCAATAAATATTACATTTCAAGCTATCAAGCTTTATGACTTATTATATTAATTAGCACTGTTGATTTTATTTATGCAACTATAAAATAAATAACAATAGAAACAAAAACATGTGTACATTCGCAACAAATATTCTGGTTTCATAATGTTCAATATAATAAATAAATAATAATGCCCATTTGTCCATGCATTTCATTAAAATTGTACTATACAATACGTCAAGTTTAAACTTATAGTCAGTATTGCCACTTTGTCTCCATGATAATATAATGCTATAATCTCTCAAATCAAAATAAAAATGACAATTTAACCCTTTAGCTGCCACCCTCTTTTTGAGAATGGGGGTTAAAATGCACTATTCAAAATTAAATGGTTGTAATTGTAGAATGCTTTGGAATATACCCAAGTTTGGTCTTGTTTTAAAGAAAACACTCAGCAGAATATTGCTGAAGTGAAAACACTTCAAAAAATGAAAGTATGAAAAAGTTATGGAAGTTTAAATTTACAGTAAATGAAATATACTGTACTATATTTTTTATTTTATATAAAATATATATTTTACAAAATATTTTTACTCTAAAATTACAATAAAATAAAAGCCATAAATCTAACCAAGTTATGTTTCCAAATTCGAAGTTGATATCACAAAAATTGAAGTTCCCATGAGATTTTGTTTAGGCGTAGTACCAAAAATAGCCACTGGGTGCCATTGAATTCCATTGAAGTTAGTTGTTTATATACTGCTTTAACAAATTAATACATTTCTGTCCAAATATCAATTCTGTCACAAAATTTGTAACCTTGAGACACAGACCTTTCAGACAATATGTGTTTTGTCAAGATTAGAAAAGGTTTTAATCATAAATTATAAAATATAATGATGCCCAAAAGCGGCGGAGCCTGATAAAATAATTTAGAGTAGCGTTTCTATGGTAACGCAACGGTCAATTATAAAACGGTTTTCACAGCATGAATTCTGAGTTTGTAAGCTTTCAAATGATACCTAATTTATGATAACTACTAAAATATGAGATATGATAAAATAGGCGATAAAAAGATAATATTGTATTTTAGAGGATAATATACTGTATGTATATATATATATAATAATTTTTAAAGGATAATATTATATTATACATTTTTATTAAAAAATACTAGATTTTATGTTTTATTATGAACTTTTAGCATGAAAACCCAAAGTTTTAATTATTAAAGGTGTGTGCGTCAACTTTTTGTGACAACGGTCAGAACTCCTGTTATGTTGCAGATTTTTTTGAGGCGCACTTGTCAAAAAATCATCGGTTACTCTTCTTACATAACGTGTAGCAAAAAACAGCAGTCAAATATCTATTTAGCAGTCTTAGACCTTTCTAACAACATACAGTTTGTCATGACTAGATTAGAATTTAAAAGTAGTGAAGTAAATTTAGGTTGCCCGTATACAGGCTGGTGAAATAAATTTGCAACTCAGATTATACAGGGAGGTTAACAGATGCATTAATACAAGTATTATTATATATATTTTTTTTAAATAAAAGTATAAGATTCATAGTGTCTACATTTACAACCACCAAAAACAGGTCCCATTCATATCTCCTATAAGAACCTCACTGTAACCATAATTTTAGCTTTTATTAAAGAAAATTAATTATTTTAGCAACGCCTAATTTCACAGTGTCCTTTTTACATTATATTACCCTGAATATTCACTTAATAATGAAAAACTGCATTAAAACCTGGATCAAATGAACTTATATATATATAGCAATATATATATATATATATATATTTAGATTTTGCAATGTCACTTTAATAGTACAACACTCACTATAATGTAATATCTCAGAATTATCAAGGGCTTTTCTCAGCAAATACTGATTTATATGATTCACTCGATTAATTATAATGTAATAATTACTATGTAACGACACATCAAGCAATCGACTGACAAAAATCTATAGTACTATCGGACAAAAAACCCTGCAGGATTGTGTGTGTGACAATCCTCCATCCCTCCATCCTCCAAGATCTTGCTGAAAACATCCAGGACCCAATATCAATCATTATACTGTAGTGCACTGCATTGCAATTCCTCAACACTTGATATATATATATATATATTCTATTGAGATTTACTGTGATGGCGTGGGCAGGTGACAGTCATCAAACCCGCATTCAGCTCACCCTGTTTCTCAATACACGGGCTCGTCCTGACGGCTAAGAGATACCCAGCTGATCCACACTGCATTATCTCCACGGCCAGGCTCGCTAATCTGTCCCTCTCTTCCTCTGCTTGGGACAGAGGAAATAACAGCCTCATAATGGTCATAATTAGGGAGATCGATGCAGTTCGCCACCGGGGCGCTCGGCGCGGCCGTAAACCTTCAGCGCGCTCAGAGGAAGAAAAATTGGGGCCCCCAAGGCTAAAATTTACGCTTGATAAAATTTGACTATCAAGTGTCATATGTCATGAGTTAGAGCACGCGCATGAGCGGACATATGAACAGTAAATTTTACACCTGGTTAGACTTGATTAATATTTGGCCTCCTACTCAAATTCATCAGCACTGAGTCTGTATTCATATTCATATGGCTGAGCGGTATGTGGCGGTATATTGCATGCGATGCTAATTTGTCACACAGGCGGGACTGCTTTACGTTTTTCACACATGAATGCGAAGATGTGAAAATAAAGCAAAATATGGACTGAACAGGTCAAAACATTGAAGTGTATAAAATGACTTATACTGCAAGTTAAATTGGCCCCAATCCAAAACCTGAATTAAACAAAATTCTATGACTTGGAAATAATTTATAATAACAAAAAATATATGGAGGTTTTGTAATGTCTATTTAAATGGAATCAATTAAAATATGACGTTTTATCTCTCTAAATTATCCTAATTTTCTTAGCAAATACTGATATATATAATTGTTGATTAAGTATAATGTAATTGACGATGCATTACCATGTAACAGTGAAATTATGCATTTAAGCACTGGGTAATATTAATGAACTACATGTCATGTACAGTAGGGTTAGGATTTGGTTTAGGGTTAGTTGCATGCATTTATGCATAATTTACTGTAACGTGTAACAAGGACACTGTAAAATAACACTTAGATGTTACCTTCTTTTAATTTAAATCTAATCAATTGACAGCCCTACTATACATGAACTAAATATTCAAAATACTATAAGAACCACAAGCGTGTGTAAAATAGTTACTGTTGCTCACTCATACAGACAATTAAAATATTCAGTAACACTTTTATTTTATTGTGTCCTTGTAACATGTTCTTACCATAGAAATCACACACTGTAAAAATGAATATACTTTATCTAATCAATAGAATTGTGGCAACAGATTACAAGCAATATTATCAATTAAATTTAACAAATTAGTATTGAGTAATAATTCATCAAATTATTCCCTAAAAGTTAACCATTTAAAATGAGTAAAGTTTACACCAAGACATTTAAAGGGATAGTTCACTTTGAAATTATTTTTTGGTATGTTTTAGCTTACCTCAAGGGCATCCAAGATGTAGGTGTCTTTTTTCAATTTTGACATTTTTCAGTCAATCCGTTCTTGTCTATCAGTCATACACTGGAGGCTAAGGGGGTCCACCAAAGAGCATGCACAGAGAAGTCAAAATTAAACATGATTTAATGACTCGTAAATGTAAGTACACATTGATGGCCTAAGACACGAAACGAGCGGTTTGTGTGAGAAAACGAACAGTATTTATTTCTTTTTACCTCGTTTAATCACAGTGACGTCCAAGTGATCTGAATCAGTTGTTCAATGTCCAACTGAACCGAACTGAATCAGTTCAATGTTATGCTGGAAGTGATCGCTTGCGTGTGACGTCACTCAATATTTACACGGAGATTTCGGAAGTTTTACCTTTTACTAAACATATTTAGATATACCGAAATCGTCTTCCATTGCGGTTTCCTGTATATCTAAATATGTTTAGTGAAAGGTAAAACTTCAGAAATCTCTGTATAAACAAAGAGTGATGTGACGCAGACCGAAGCGCCCGTGCCGTCAGATCATTTTGTCATGGCTATGATTACAAGAGGTAAAACGATATAAATACTGTTCGTTTTCTCACACAAACCGCTCGTTTCGTGTCTTAGGCCATCAATGTGTACTTACATTTACGAGTCATTAAATCATGTTTAATTTTGACTTCTCTGTGCATGCTCTTTGAGGTGAACCGATTGAGGACCCCCTTCACCTCCAGTGTATGACTGACAGATAACAACGGTTTGACCAAAAAATGTCAAAATTGAAAATACTGTGGAAACAAAGACACCTACATCTTGGATCCCCTTGAGGTAAGATAAAACATATAAAAAATTAATTTCAAAGTGAACTATCCCTTTCACAAAAATATCTCACTAACATACAGACATCAAAGATTAATTAAGAACTCTTTATTTTATATTGCCAACATTTAAGACACCTGATGTACCTAACAAGCAGAATCACTGAAGGAGAAAACCGGCGTTTTTAAACAAACCTAAAACACTTATCATCATAATGGTGACTCCATTTTTTTTTTTCTTGGTTTTTGTTGTAATTTTTACTCATTTCAAATGGTTGACTTTTAAGAAATTAATTCGATTAATTATTACTCAATTCTAATCTATTTAATAGTATTGCTTGTAATCTGCTGCCACATTTTTTTGATTAGATAATATTCATTTTTACAGTGCAGTAGATCATGCATAATTACATGCAACTAACCCTCAATCTAACCCTATAGTAACCAATTATCATTACTCAGTACTTATTCAATTATTCAATTCAATTATCAATTATTATTACAAATATATAATTACAGTGTAACAGCCTTAAAATAAATTGTAACCAAAATACGTTGAACATGGCAGCCATCCAACATGTTTTCAACATTTATATAAGTTATTTTCACCTAACTCATTGGCATCATCTCAACGAGGGGTGTGAAACTGATGTTTAACACCCCAGGAATTAGCACCGGCGGAGCTCTAAGTTGTTGTAATTCCACACAGCGTGTCCCGTGGGAGATGTTTTCGGCGGTGACTGACAGCATCAAAGCTGTCCTTTCCTGTCACCACTCCCATGCGGTCCCTCGGATGGAGGAGCTCTGCTGAATTACAAAGAGCATCCTCAAAAAATAGTAACCTCGTCAAACACAGTTGAACTGAAATAAAAGTTTAATATAAATATAGTATAATTGATTCATATATTTTACAAAACAGTATTTTTAACCCTAGAATGCATAAAGTGGGTCAAATTGACCCGGATTTATGAAATATGTTGTGAATGAAAACATGGATTTTTATATATATATTTGATATTCCATTATTATTTTTGAAAAAATAACTTGTTTACCCTCATTAATGTAATTTTCTATTTTGCCTGCCTTAGTTATAGTTGGTTTCTCTTTGTTTTCAGTTTCCAGCCACTAGTTTATTAGCCTGGCTGCGCCCTCCTACGCACTTCCGCTCAATTTCATTTTCCTTCAGTACTGCGTCTGGGATTGCTCCATATCCTTAGGTTTCCAGAAATCAATTTTTTGTTGGACCAATCAGCGAATAGAGGGAGTGGCTGAGAACGATGACGTTGATGTAAGCGCGTCAGTTTCAATTCAGTAATTGCAGTGGAGAAAGACGTGAGAAAAGCTATTCGGTCGGTTGTTGGAAAAGAAACTGCCGAATATACAGAATTTAAAGCCGGATTGTTATCGTCTCACCTCTTGTTGCACAACTGAGGACCAAGTGAAGGAGGCAGAAAGTTTGGAAGTTTGTGCTGGGCAGTTCGTGCACGATGACCGTGACATTTTGGACGGACGGTTTAGCCTGGTGTTCACGGTGTTCGGAAGCCCCGAGTCCTGGCTGCTAAACTATTGTTGAAGATCCGCTCAGGAGTCATGTCAGTCGCTCATATTCCCAACTGTATATTTACTGATTCTTGTGATGAATAGAACATTTTGAGCCACTTTGTGCACTCGTACAGGAGGTTGGTGTGTCAGTTTTACATGTTGTAAATCATACAAATTGGTTGTGATTTTTTAAAAATAATTGTCATAAATAAAAATGTGAAAAACCATACTTTGAAGATATTTGATTTTCAGTTTTAGATGGCAATGGTTGATTTGTTTTACTAAAAAAACTAAATGCCACATAAAAATGTACAAACACATACTTTGAAGCCCAAAATTAAGGTAATTAAGAAACAATAAGACGTAATATGAAAAATTGTTGTTTATTACACATCTGCAGATAGAGACAGACTGATCATTCACTGTAGCAGCTAATGTTACAGCATTTGCGGCAGATCAGAAAACGACCACAGCGGCGTATTTGTAATGATTAGACACAGCTTCCACCGTTGGATGTATATATCACTGTCCTTCGTGTCAAATATACATTTCGAATTAATAATTGTTCCTAGATTAACAAAACCTGCGGCGCTCGTAACATAATCCTCTTCGGCGCGTGACATACGTCACTCACGACACCCCGTTAGCGATTGGCTATGGCAGATCGTGAGTGACTTTGGGCAGATCCAATAGATTTGAACTTTAATAGTGAACCCGCCTACAAGGAAGGAAACGTTTCTCAATGGAGCGGTTCCAGACTCTGTGGAAATGAAATGAACTAGAGTCTGGTTGAACCAGGCTACTAGTTTATCACCTTGATTACTCATTAATTAGTAATCACCTGTTGGTATTCAGTTCATGGATGCATTTTGTCAATATTCGTTTTTTTTTTTTTTTTTTTTTAACTTCATGGATTAACAAAAACACTTGTGACTTTTGCTTTGAGCCAAGAATTTTCCTCCAACACAAACCCAGTGTATGAATAAGCATATTAAGCATATCTACATATTATGGAAAAGCAGTGTGTCTGAATTTAGTTTTCATAAAACAGTATAGGCAAAAAAATAAATAAATAAATAAAATACTCGGGTGATTTACTACTTACTTCTGCCATGATTCTGTAATTTCACATCACTTTACTATTCACAGAGACTGTAAGAAAGGCAGCGCAGACGACCGAATGATCAAGTATGCGCATCTCTAAGTGCAGATTCACGGAGAAGCAAACGTGGGATATGAGATGAGTGTATTCCTATTCGGAGAGTATTGAATAAACCACACACTCATATACAAGAACATATTGGAAGATTGTATGCCCATGCCGACTGCAACAGTTTATTAAATGCCCTGAATGCAGTTATTGGTCTGGTTCCTGTGTTCTGACCGACACCCGGGAGTGATTTACACACAACATCCAGCAAAAGTCGAATACAGTCCTTTTGAGTTCCCCAGCAAAGACAGCATGGGGCTTTCGCACCAGAGGAATACTTTCATATTTCCGATAACTACTGGTGGAAGTGCCTGCTTTTTGGCTTGTTTGCACCTCAGGAACTGGGAACAAGTCTATTTGATGTAATGTTTACATCTGGAAGACGTATTTTTAGAGTGTTTGCTCATCTGCAATACGTCTATAGGACGTTTCCTGTCAGATGTCAAATAGACGTATAGAGGATGTCAGTTTAACATGCCTTCTAAATCATTACATCTTAGAGACATCTTCTAAACGTCTATTTGACATCTGAAAGGAAACGTCCTATAGACGCATTGCAGATGAGCAAACACTCTTGCAGTAAAAATACGTCTTCCAGATGTAAACATTACATCAAATAGACTTGTGCTATCTGGGATTAGTTCTATGGGAATGTGTTTGAGGCGAACTACATGAGCTCCTCTACACCAGCACTATAGGAACTAGCAGTGACGTAAGAGGGTGTACGTACGCTGACTGGACGAACGCATGCCATTTTTAAAAAGCCATGTAAACACACAGTTTATAGCTGATCTATAGCCATGTTTCCATCGACACGTTTTTATCCGAATTAAGTGATATCGAATGAAAAATGCCTTATGGAAACAGTAAAATTCGATGAAATTTCATGAAAATCGACTCAAATGAAATACGTTCGGTCTCATCGGATTTTATCTTGATCGATATAATGCGATAAAATCTGATGGAAACGATATTTGCCGAAAAAATAATGAATTGCGATTAAGTTTTATGCCCTTTTATGGCTGCAACACGCCAGAAGACGAGTTCATTTCCGGCCAGTCTGTTTGCGCACACATGGCGGATGTCAACAAAGATGTTAAGTGGACAAAGCAAAAAGATGCTTCAACCAAAGGGTTTCCGTGAACCACGATCTCCCAGAACTGATGGAACGCTGTCGTTCCCACACCACAGTCACCTCCGCTGTCGTCGGGCATACGTGCATCGGCATCATCATAGCAATGTTTATAGCGTCGTTGTTTTCTTAGGTTAGTTTTGCTTGTTTTTACGTGGCTTGGTTGAATGTAGAATGTGGTCTGTTATTTCTAGTTAACAGACTGCGGCGCTGCTAACACACCGTTGCCATGGACGCAGTTCAGAGACGGAACAGACTATTTTCTTTAGCAGAAGCAATAGTCGTTTTTAAATCAATAAACTCGTTTTTAAGTCAATATTTTGTGTCAAATTATTGATTTATATGTAATAAGCAGGATAATATATAGCGAGGTGGTTGTTATAGCAAATACTACCCCTTCAATAACCGCCTCGCATACATTATCCCATACGTCGCTATCAGCTGGCACATAAGCATTATTAGGCTTCAACTTGAAATATTGATCATTTGTTGGTAGATGGCGCGATCCGTTTTGTCTAACAAAAAATTGTTCGCAAAAGTTTGCTTGAATGTTGTTCGATTCAGTGCGAAAATGAATGGAAACACCTTAAAATGTCTCAAATCAATTCGATATACCAATTTGATCGCAAAAGAGCATGTGACGTCATTACGTACAGGTTTTTATTCGCTTTAAAGCCGTTGGATGGAAACACACTTTCACCAGCTTTATCCGCATGAGTTTTTTAACCGAACTTCAGATAATTCGATTGACAAGTGGATGGAAACATGGCTAGTGTTTGCTCCGAACATGGAAAACAGTGATAGACGGGCCGACGCCTCCACCTTTACGCAACGTGATTATGTATTTCTGCTCAGCTAGCGACATGACAGACACTGTAATAAGTTTTCATATACCGTTTACTTTCTTTGTTTAACAGTTCTACCTAATAATGTATTAGGAGTGTTGAACAGATCGCAAACTGTATGCTCAGCCCCAGACCTATCAAAATAATATATCTGTGTATAAATATTATTCTACATATGCGAGTGCATGACACACAAATATTATGTAAACACAAACTTTATAGATGCAATTAATTACTATTACTAGATTTGACAGCACTTCTATATATAATTCCAATCAGGGTCAATTTGACCATCTTTATGTATTTGTGTAGGTTTTCTTATTTTCTAGGGTAAAATATCATGAATTAGTAACTCATAAATATCATCGATTTTGGAGTTGCACCACATCTTATAACCTGAAATAACCCCATCATAAAAATTGTCAAAATATCGGATATTTTAGTTTTATTGACTTATTGGTTGCACTACGTGAATGATTTGGTGATTAAAAGTTTTTTTTCCAAATATTAATTTATTAAGCCAAACTAATTAATTGGGTTCTTTTAAAGAATATTTTTATTATTATCATCATTTTAGGACAGCAGTGTTATCTGTAAGCTAAACTTTTAAAAATAATTTTCATTAATTGAAATAAAATAAAATATTAGACAAAAAAAAACGTGTCAAGTAAACTTAAAAGAAGTTGCTAACTAAAATAAGTTGAAGTTAAAATAAAAAATAAATGAAAGCTAAATACAGTAGAAATATAACAAAAGCCCATATCAAAAATACTAGGAAACTTAAATTAAAATGTAAACTGAAAATATAAAAACAAAAGCTAATCCAAAATATGAATAACTACTATAATAGTAAATTAATTATACTAAAATAAGACTGCAGGACAGTTATATCACCCTGACAAAAAAAAAAAAAATCTAGACATGTAAATTAAAAACATAATCATAAAAGAGGATTATTCAAGTCATTGTGTGTATGAAATAACATGCAAATGAATAAATGAAGCAAGACACTACATGTTTAAGGGAAAGTTTGTAGTCTTCTGTTCTTTCTCTGCAGCTTACTAGTGGATCATGCTATAATCATACTGATCCCAGCCTACAGGAAGAGCTGAACTGGGCCAAGGTTTCCAAAACCAGCAGCAACAGGTGCAGCGCAGGACTGCTCCACATTACTGGCCTGGACGTCTCTAGAGACCTGTGCTCCAACATGGATTGATTTACCAATACTGTCAACTCCTATAATTCATTCTCCCTGTGAAAGCGGTCATCACATTCGAAAACCATCAGGTTCTCCAGAGACCAGAGGGAGCTTGAGAGAAACAAGGAGCAATTCAAGCAGTCAAAGCTAAGCCAAACCAGGCCAGAATGTCAGCCAAGAGGGATTACATGGGGCAACTGGAGAGGGGCGTTTTATATCAATAACAGAAGGGCACTTTGGGTCATCAACTACAAGCTCAGGAGCCACAAAAGTCGCCCCTTCTCGCGACTTAGAAACCAGCCAAACCAGTTTCATATCCGCTTTGAAAACCAGTGACCCTTTTCTTATGCTTTCCTTTCCCCGTCGCCACGCGATTGACCTTCCCTCCAAAACGGCAGGACATCTCCCTCAGGCCGGCTACACGCATCACAACCTTCTGTCTCCATGACGACTTCATAGAAAATATATGGAAGCCCATTCCCTCAGAGGAAAAACATAAACGTATCTATATTTTAAAATATATATGGTTGTTATAGTTAACTAAAAGTAACACCAACACCATTTTTTGTTAAAGAAAATGAGAAATGTTTAGTACAACTAGCTAAAATAATGATTAAATTCTTGTTATATATATATATATATATATATATATATATGAAGAGTTCAGATGCAAAAGCCTCTAAATGTCATTTGAAATTTTCTTCTAAAATGACCATTTTTATCAAGCTTGTATATTTAAGTTCAGTAATTTCACTTAAATGGCAATTAATAGGTAATCTTCATTGCCATTTAAGTGAAATTACTGAACTTAAATATACAAGCTTGATAAAAATGATCATTTTAGAAGAAAATTTCAAATGGCACTTAGAGGCTTTTGCATCTGAACTCTTCATATATATATATATATATATATATATATATATATATTACAGTATATATATTCTCATTTCAGTTAGCATGCATTTTATTAAGTTACACTGAAAGTGAGTTGACACACAAACCCGCCTCCCTTCACTCGCTTGTATCATATTGTTGCAGTCACAGGGCTTGAATTTTGGCGAGGGATTTCACTGGGGATCATTTTACTCATTCCCACAGATTTTGTGCTCACGCCCAAAGTGCACGCACATACAGTAAGGGCTGTGAAACGATTAATGACGATTCAAAATAAAAGTTGGTATTTACAAAATACACTCACCTAAAGGATTATTAGGAACACCATCAATGCCACGTAGAATTAATATTGTGTTTGACCCCCTTTCGCCTTCACAACTGCCTTAATTCTACGTGGCATTGATTCAACAAGGTGCTGAAAGCATTCTTTAGAAATGTTGGCCCATATTGATAGGATAACATCTGGAGATTTGGATGATAAAGATTTGGAGATGGAGATTTGTGGGATGAACATTCAGGGCACGAAGCTCCCGTTCCACCACATCCCAAAGATGCTCTATTGGGTTGAGATCTGGTGACTGTGGGGCCATTTTAGTTCAGTGAACTCATTGTCATGTCAGAAACCAATTTGAAATGATTCAAGCTTTGTGACATGGTGCATTATCCTGCTGGAAGTAGCCATCAGAGGATGGGGACATGGTGGCCATAAAGGGATGGACATGTTCAGAAACAATGCTCAGGTAGGCCGTGACATTTAAACGATGCCCAATTGGCACTAAGGGGCCTAAAGTGTGCCAAGAAAACATCCAACCCTAATCCCTAAACCCACACCTAATCCCTAAACGCAACCCTAATCCTACCCATCTCCACCCCTTGGATCTTGATCCGACTCCTCCCCATGGGTCTCATGTACTGCATTGAGGCGCAACTGGAAAAGTTTGCCAAAATGGGTGAATCGTGTGTACTTTGAACATCACACAAGTAAGTTTCCTCCTAAATCAGTGGAGGAGGAGGTGTCGTCAGTGGTCTGACAGGAGGTTAACTCCACCGCAGAAGGAGGTTAACTGCAGGTGGCTGCTGGGCTCTTGCCGTTTCTCCGGAAAAAAAAAAAACACCTTGGCCAGACTTCTCAAAACAAGACGCGTGAGTGACAAGGAGATATGTGTGATTCTTGATTTTGTATCAGCCAATGTTCCATCAGTTCATCAACAGTGTGAGTCTAGTTTAGCAGCATAGACTGAAAAGATTGATTCTTGGGATTTAAGAATCAGTTCATCAAAATGAGAATCGATTAAATGTGAGAAATCAATCTAGTGGATTAATTAGCACACAAGTGTATCCTATTTAATTTTAATAGCCGAAACATAAATGTGAAAGTTAAAACCTTTAACTGCACAGGCAATGAAGAAAATGCAGAAGTGAACTTAAAAACAAAGTGCTTGTTGCCTTAACAACAAGTACGCAGTCAAGACATGCCACAAATTAACCTCATGACAAAATATTGACTAAACCGTACACACATTTTCACTAAAAGACATCGAATTTGGCGTCTGTGGATCAGTTCTCTTAGCTTGCGCATTTGCATCTTTAGCGTGTGTGGGTGTGCGTTTGATTCGCAAGCAATCTCAAGACTAATTTTCAAGGGAAAACAATTCATAAAATCATCAGAATGTTCAAACCAGATACAGAAGTAAATGGAAGAAGAAAATATGTTTCTTTTCTTTCAAAATGTTTCACAATACTTCAATCAGCTTCGCTCTGGCGTTGGCTGAAAGCACTTAGTAGCGTTTTTCCCCCCTGATTCACAATGCATGCACAATGAACACTTGCACACTTCATTCCTCACACAGCGATACAGTTAATGGATCTCTTGATAATAGCATCTTCAGCAGGCATTAGCCGTCTCCGTTTTCAATATCTCCCTGATAAAAATTGTTTCCCCGATAAAGCAGATAGGATTTTTCAACACAAATGCAGAGACGGAAGTGACATTTGAGCTTGAGGCAATGGGCCTGTAACGTTTTAGCAGCACTTTCAGATACAAAGTCCTAAATGACCTACATACTGGAAGTATGCTACACACACACAAAAAAAATCATCTATTATTCATAAAGCAGAGACTCCCTTAAAATGGGAATTGAGTGCAGCACAACCAAAAAAAAAAAAAAACACCCATATGCAGAAACCCTCCATGTGTTTTTATACTCTAATGGAAACATTTGTACAGATACAGAAAAGATAAAGCATATTTGCACCGTTTATTGTTTTTTTTTTCAAAGTTAAAATACTTTAAGGACTATTACCACGCTTTCCATGTTGCCTTGAGAAGTGTAAACACTGTGCTGCCATCAGGACTTTTCCAACATGACATCATGACTTTTGCGTAAACATACACGCCACTTTCGAGTCAAGCGGCGTGTTATCTCTATGTATTTTGAGCACGTGTATGCGTGTATGTCTACGTCATTAACGTACGAGTGATTCCGCGTGTCTGTACACGCCATCAAATGTCCGCGCGAAACGAAGCAAAATGTAGATCTACACCTGGGGAGCGATCTTTTGTTTTCCTAGGGTGGTACGTGTGGAAATCATAGATAGTGGTGGAAATGGGTGAGAAGGTACGTGCGGAAATGCATAGGAGGAAATGCGATGCTACCAGGCCGACCAATCACCGATCTTGCAGTCCGCGTCGTCGCGACGTGTAGTTACATTTTTGAAGAGGTGTGCGTCAGGCGACGGCGAAGGGTACGCGGTATGGGACGCGTCTGTGCGTATGCTACGCCGTACCTACTGCGCGCACCCTACGCAGAAGTATAAATTGGCCTTAAGTTCAAATGCTTAGTGTATAAGCTAAGCTATCAGGCTAATCAGGTAGCTGCATGCTATGCTAGCATGTAAGCTAATTAAAACTAAAATCACATAAAAAATTAATGTAAAGATAATTGGTTGTATCAGAGTACCTAGACAGAAAGTGCTATGTAACTTTATAGTTAGCAGATGAAAGGAAGTCAAACCATATTACTGTTTTCACACAGCCATATTCATTAATGGCGATTTTTTTTTTTTTTGTTTTTTTTTTTTTTTTTTTTTTTTAAATAGCATCAAATGCAACAACAGAGAAAGTAAGTTCTGGATTCATCCTCTCCTGTCACTTAGAAAAATACTCACAAAGTCATGATTGTATAGGTGCCTTCACGGCATGTTGTAATTACCATAATTATGAGTAAAAAAGCATTCATGTCCTCCTGGAACTACTACTATAATTACAACCAGTAAACTCTGAAAGCTCAGTCACCATTTCCATTTCAGCAGATTTCTTCTCAGTGCGATAATAAATGAAGCGTTCACACAAGGGCACAAAACTAAGATGGCAAACCTTTGTTGTCCTTGCTCTTCCAGAATACAAACACATACAAATAGTGATATTTTGCACAGATAATGTGAAGTATCATGTCCACAAATTGCATTTTGATGCCCAAAAAAGCACATCATAAAAGTGGTGATCCATACGCCTCCAGTGGGTTAATAAAGGCCTTTTGAAGCAAAGCAATGAGTTTCTGTAAGAAAAATATCCATATTTACAACTTTATGAACTATAATCACTGGCTTTCTGTAACGGCCGTACATGAGTCTAGTTCCAGCGGAAGAGTGACATCTAACATTCCTTGGAAACGGGAAAGTATAGTTGATCAATAATCCCGTTACCGGAAGCCAGGGATTATAGTTAGCTATATATTTTTGGTTATTTTTCCTACAAAAATGCATCGCTTCGCTTCAGACGGTATTTATTAACCGCTGTGGGTTCGTGATTAGCTACTTTTATGAATTGTTTTTTGGGCTTCAACATCTAAGGTACCATTCACTCCCATTATAAAGCTTAGAAGAGCCAGGATATTATTTAATATAACTTCGATAATGTTCAGCTGTAAGATGAAAGTCATAGATGGCTTGAGGGGGAGTAAATACATTTAGTTTGGGCGAACTAACCCTTTAACAAATGAAACCTAAATGCTGCACGCATGAACTCCAACAAACTTAGTTTTGGCCTCATTGTGTTTAATAATGACGTCACTCCGTTCATTCCTCGATTTTGTTCAGAATTATCTCGTGGCTTTAAATTAGGCAAATGCTCTGACAGTTGTGAATGCTTACGATACATTAAGGATTGTGGACAGGGTCAGTTTGAAAAGATACTCAACAAAACAAAACATCTCCTACCGAACCTGTCAGCACTGCTCGTGGAAAGGGAGTTTGTGGCTCATTTGGAAACATGTTTGATGATAAATCCTTTCCCTCAGAGTTGCCGTCCTTGAAGGTGTTTTTCTTTGCCTTTCAGCCAGAGCGCACCATGTAAGTCGTCTCTGAGGGGGTGTATAATACTCTGGACCGTGCGGTGCGCGTGAACCGTGATTAACACACTGTAGAAGCGTGGCGCGACTGTGCACAAACTGCCATAAACAAACTCTCCGACTAAAATACTCGGTGATCCTCTCGGCCAGTCCTGGCACAGCTGAGGAACATATTTTATTCCCGATACCCATTCCCAAAGCGAACCATGGCATGAGCTGTTTTTATTCATTTATTTGTCACTCATTTCGGCACAATGAGGATGCGCGTGCCACAACGTCCTGAGCGCGCGCGCGTTTTAAGTGAGTACTAATAATAATTGTTATGAAAGACAGAATAACTATTGTTTACATTTATTATTACATTTGTGTGTGATTATTAAAAAAAAACGATTGTTTTTCTGCCGATGTGAGTCCACACAGTGCAACCTATCTAACTAAGAACAATAATATAAAATAAACAATATAATAAGAAACGATTTATTATAAATAATAAAAATGTGTAAGCTTGTCACGGATCTGATAAACATAGGCCTACTGATGACAAAACAGCCTTCTATAGTAACACTGCAATACAAGAAAATCTTCTCTCTCTCACTCTCTCTCTCTCTCGGACCGGTATTAAATCAACAATGGCTTTAGTATGAATCTCATGAATAATTATGCACCCTTAATTATCCTGACTTTGACAGAAAGAGCATGTTATGTCATGCATGCCGAACAATATACACGATGGTGGAGCAAAAATGTGTTTTTTATAAGAGATAAAGCCAATCAGAGGGTCTTGAGTACTTGCTTCAGAAGTACATACTGTACTCAGCGTCACTGTCAGCCGAAGAGCGCCAGCGCCCTCTGCCGGTCACAGTGAGCACGAGCGAAGACAGGAGCATACACATGTAAACAGGTGATTTAACACAACAGTTATTACATTATTTGCCATTCATTTTGCCTCTGGCTTTTGTGATGAACTACTTCAACATATTGGATTCAACAATAATGAATAACTGCGACAGTAATTCACACATGCTAAGAGAAATGTAGCGTGCCTGAAGGGAAGAAAATTGGTTGTAGTGATTCACATTGGTAATGTACTTGAGTTGATTGTATTCTCATTAGATTAACAATTATATAAATACGAACAATAATAATAAACACATTTGGGGGCACCTTATTATAGCTTTTATGGTACTCTGTAGTTTAAGCATTGTTGTGTTAATTGTTTTACAGTTTGAATAATTGCTATAAATAACACAGTATTTTAAAATACAGATATTTTGCAGAAGCTTGTTTGAACTACTAATTTGTATTTTAAGCATTCTTCCCATCAATGAAATAAACAGAATTCCCATTGTTATAACTATTTGTTATTATGTATTATTATTAGTACTGGGCAACAATGAATCGCGATTAATCATATCCAAAATAAAAGTTTTTGTTTACATAATATATGTGTGTGTAGTGTGTATAATTAATTTGTATATATAAATACACACACATGCATAGCCTATATATATATATTTTTAGGAAATATTTGCATGTATAAAATTAAGTATAAATTTATATAAATATTTGATAACTTGTTTTTGGATGCAATTAATCGGGATTAATCGTTGCCCAGCCCTAATATATATATATATATATATATATATATATACACTTAATTTATATTATATATATAATAATATATAATATATATATAGCTAACACAGACTAACACATATATGCTAACACAGACTTTTATTTTGGATGCGATTAATTGTTGCCCAGCACTCAGCCCAGCATTATTATACATGTAACAAACCCACTGTGATGTAAAGTGATGTATAATCACCGACTGTGCTGGGCTGGTCCCTTTGTTTACTTTAAAGACACTGGCCCTTTAAGAGACGCACGTCACACAAAGGACCGGAAGAGACATGTGGAGCTGCGACTATCAACACATGAAGCCATAAAAATCATTAAGTCGCGTCTGATTCCTGCACATTGAGTCTGGAATGACGCTGCTGCTGCTTTAAAGCGCTCCAGCAAGGGCACGTCTCGGCTATTCAACACAAGATCATTTTAGTCCAAAGAGCGAGTCAGACAGCTGAATATAATACAGTAAGTACGTTACCGCAGTGACGCATACTGGGCGTGATCAAAGCCCAGCGCGCCGCCTACATAGACAGCATCACGGACGGCGTCTCACGCCCGTTTCACACATACTCCGTTTGCAGTGCGTATGCGGTCCGTATTTTTTTCCGTACCCATGTTAACAGGTTACGCCCGTTTCACACATACTCCGTTTGCAGTGCGTATGCGGTCCGTATTTTTTTCCGTACCCATGTTAACAGGTTAGAGCTTTCACACTGCACGCGGATGCAGTCCGTCGATCCGTTCCAGTTGCGGTGCGTATACAGCAGTGCAGAGATCGTTTCCGTACCGAGTCTATTTCTGCTGTGCTGCAAACGCAGAAATAAAGTGACAGCACACGGTTCGTGGTCAAAATGAACTCAGATTGACCTCGAAATGTAGTAGTTTCACCATAAATGCATTTAATTCAATAAAATGTAGTAATCTCTCCATAAGGTATTTAATTGTTTCATATTTTTACTTTAAGAGATCTTAATATACAAGTAATGCATGGAATTGTATGCATTCGTTGTTTAAATCGTGTTTAAACGAGCATGCGTCCATTCAAGTTTGTAAAAGAGAATCGCAAAGCCATGGCAAAACTTTTATTTTAAAAAAAGTTACTGCATATGGTTTTGATTACCAAAAACCAGGACACATGGCCCAGAAAAGGAATGATACTCGAAGATTACTCAAAGATGACTTAGTAATTTCAATACAATTAAAATAGGCTATGCCCCCTCTGTGGATAGAAAATTGAAGACACAAAATCAGATAGGCTTCTCAGAGGATACTCAACATGTTTTATTATGACAGGTTGGTTTAAAAAATAATGAATGAAATAATGATTAAAAAATAATGTCTCTTGTGTATTAGAAAAATAAATATATCAATATTAATTAACAAAAAGAAATAGCCTACCTTCAAATTGAACAAAAATACCTCTCACAAACGTACAAAAACGAACTCGTTTCCTTCCTCTTTATCCTGTTTTTCCTCCTCATCCTCCTTGTCTGCTCATCTCCTATTTGCTATAAAGCTGATCTTTTCCAGCGTTTTTTTTTTTTTTTTTTTTTTTTTAAACCAGGACATCACTTTATAAAAACGGCCAGGAAGGACGTGAAAACAGGACTGGGATAACAGGACTGTTGGTCACTGGTCACGCTATTGCTGCATAACTTCTGATTTTGAAATAAAAATAGCAAATGTTTGTGGTACAGCTCACGCAATGCAAACGCAGCATATGTGAAAGCACTTTAGCGCGTGCGGCTCCTGTACCGGATAGGCACCGCAACACTCACCGCATAGGCTACGCACTGCAAACGGAGTATGTGTGAAACGGGCGTCATGCCACACGGGCGCTTCATCGGCTGTTGTTAGTGTGGCACGTCTCCCACAATTCATTTGAGGGTTTGTTTTACTGTAAATGCTTTGATAGGGTTTGCACTTAGACATGAAATAAAAAGTAATAATAACAACAAATACAATAAAAAGAGAAAAATTAAGAATATGAAAAAAAAAATGCTTGAAGATTGTAAATATAAGGAATTAAATATTGTTCATAAAGTGTTATTTATGGGAATTGCTTTTTGCATGTTATAATAACAAGATTTACACTACATGACACACACACACAAAATGATAACCAAATTATAATCACATTATAACCAAAATCTAAATTTAAGACGCCTTACATCATGTTGTGTTATAAAAGTGATAAGTATGTATATCACTTTACATCACAGTGGTTTTGTTACATGTATACTAATGAGTGCTGGGCAACGATTAATCACATCCAAAATAAAAGTCTTAGTCACATATAATATGCGTGTACTGTGCAGGCTATGCTTTTTTGTATATATATATATAAACACACACATGCATGTATATATTTAAGAAAAATGTGTTATTTATATAATATTTATATATAATATAACCGATGTATAAATATCTATATTATGAATTGTGTTATTTTTACTTATTGCTTAATAAAATTTTAATAAAAGCTATTAAATAACCTACAATATTTTTAAATATAGATATGTTGCAGAAACTAGTTTAAACTGGAAGATTTTATTATATTTTTTTTATTTATTTATTAAAATAGATATTCTTTATGTTATTTTAAATGGATTTGTAATGTTATTTATTGTTGTCATTATTAAATATTGCTGTTGTTTTTGTTATAGCAACACACAAGATAACTACATATAAAATTATTTTTAAATTGTTTTATTATAAACGCACACGCACGTATATATTTAAGAAAAATGTGTTATTTATATACTATTTATATATCATATAAATGAAGTATAAATATCTTTATTATGAATTGTGTTAATAGTTTTAGTTTAAATTATTGCTGGAAAGCTATTAAATAACCTACAATATTTTTAAATATAGATATGTTGCAGAAACTAGTTTAAACTGGAAGATTTTTTATGTCATTTTTATTTATTTATTAAATATATATATTCTTAATGCTATTTAAATGTTTTTTTATGTTATTTATTGTTGCATTATTAAATATTGTTGTTGTTTTTGTTATAGCAACACAAAAGATAACTACATATAAAATTATTTTAAATATTAAAAACAAAATTAGCATTTGAAAAAAAAAAAACAATGATTTTCATTTTATATTTTCTCAAATGGTACCGCTTCACAGTAAGGTTAATTAGTAAACATTATTAATGTATTAATTGACATGTTAGTTCAGAGCATTAAATGTTAACAAACACAACTTTTTATTTTAATAACGTATCAGTAAAGGTTGAAATGAATATGAAGTAAGATTAATAAATGCTGAAGAAGTATTGTGCATTCTTAGTTTATGTTAACTAATGAACCTTAATGTAAAGTGTCAGCGATATAACAATGCTCTCGATAAGTAGTGCTCTTTGTGGAGTTGAGCTGTGTGTTCTCATCGCAGGGTCAGCCATGAGTGCGGAAGCCTTGAGCTGCACTATAAAGTCGCCCGTCCCGCTGCAGATTGGAGACCCTGTATCTGATTCATCTCGCCCTGGCGTCTACATAACAGACGTCACCCTCGCCGAGCCCGTGGACGTGCGTGTCTCTCACACTGCATCACTTCAGAAAGGTTACAGTTATTGATTGACCCGCCCGATATCTATCTATTATGACATCACGGTATATCCCTTTTGTGCTCATGTCTAGATTCAGGAAATCTCCTTCAAGAACTACTACACGGCATATCTGACGGTCCGTTTGCAGCGCCGCGAGGAGGGTTCTGCTAAGTGGGTTACTTGTTTGAGAGACCACTGCCTCATGGCTAACCCGCACGCTGAGGCTGGGTCACATGACTATTTCTCCATCCACAGACGACAGGTAGGACCGGGCCACTGAGAGGGAACGCAAAACCAAAACATTCGTCATTTGGAAAAGAGCAGCGTGAACATTCTGCTAAGCTTCTGCTTTTGTGCTCCATGGATGAATAAAAGTCCCTTCGTGAGGGTTTGAACCTTCAGCCTTTTGGATCTTTAACCACTACACCACTAATTGTCATGTATTAGTTTTATAGTTATCGCCAGAAAATGAAACTCAAAATACATTTGGTTTAATAATCCAGTATTTATTCATATTTATTTAATAATCAACACTCAAAATGATAAGGTATATTTTTAAACCCTATAAATATTTAAATACATAAAGCAATTTGTCATGCTATCAAAACGACTTTTATTGTTTGAGTTTCGCTATAAAATTGGTATAATTTGAAAGCTTAAACTTTGTTTCATATGTAAAGTAACGTTGCGATTATTGGATGGCACAAATAATGTTTAGTGAAGTTTTCGTTCACGCATCAACAGAAAACAGAACAGGCTAAAAGATCTCGGGTTATCAATAAAGTAAATCTTTAAATCAATGTTGTCAACTTTCTTGCGTCCGCACGTTTACCGGTTATCTTATTGTGTGCACAAAATTATGGATGTTTTAAAGCATTCATAAACTCTCATCGAATTATAAGAAATAAAGTCAGAATTGCAAGAAAGTCAGAATTGCAATAAATTACCTAACTATTTTGAGAAATAAAGTCAAGATTGGGAGACCTAAACTCAGAATTACTAGAAATAAAGTCAGAATTATGAGATATAAAATCACAATTTTATTTCTCACAATTCTATTTCTCAATTATGACTTTATTTCTCACAATTTGTACTTTATTTCTTACAATAGTTAATTTATCGTAATTCTGACTTTATTTCTCACAATTCTTGCTTTATTTCTCACAATTCGTACTTTTGTTCTCACAATAGTTAATTTATCGTAATTCTGACTTTATATCTCACAATTCTCACTTTATTTCTCACAATTCATACTTTATTTCTCACAATTCTGACTTTAATTTCTCACAATAGTTAATTTATCGTAATTCAGACTTTATTTCTCACAATTCTCACTTTATTTCGCACAATTCATACTTTATTTCTCACAATAATTAACTTATCGTAATTCAGACTTTATTTCTCACAAATCATACTTTACTTCTCACAATTCTGACTTTATTTCTCACAATTCGTACTTTGTTTCTCACAATAGATAATTTATCGTAATTCTGACTTTATTTCTCACAATTCGTACTTTGTTTCTCACAATAGATAATTTATCGTAATTCTGACTTTATTTCTCACAATTCTCACTTTATTTCTCACAATTCGTACTTTATTTCTCACAATTCTGACTTTTATTTCTCACAATAGTTAATTTATCATAATTCTGACTTTATTTCTCACAATTCTCACTTCATTTCTCACAATTCTCACATTATTTCTCTTAATAGTTAATTTATCATAATTCTGACTATATTTGTCACAATTTTCACTTTATTTCTCACAATAGTTAATTTGACATAATTCTCACTTTAGTTCTCACAATAGTTAATTTATCTTAATTCTGACTTAATTTCTCACAATAGTTAATTTATCATAATTCGGACTTTATTTCTCACAATTCTGACTTTATTTCTCACAATAGTTAGTTAATTTATCGTAATTCTCACTTTTATTTCTCGCAATAGTTAGTTTATTTATCATAATTCGGATTTTATTTCTCGCAATAGTTAATTTATTATAATTCTCACTTTAGTTCTCGCAATAGATAGTTAATTTATCGTAATTCTGACTTAATTTCTCACAATAGTTAATTTATCGGAATTCGGACTTTTTTTCTCGCAATATTTAATTTATCGTAATTAAGACTTTATTTCTCACAATTCGGACATTATTTCTCACAATTCTGACTTTATTTCTCACAATAGTTAGTTAATTTATCGTAATTCTGACGTTATTTCTCGCAATAGTTAGTTAATTTATCGTAATTCTGACTTTATTTCTCGCAATAGTTAGTTAATTTATCGTAATTCTGACTTTATTTCTCGCAACAGTTAGTTAATTTATTGTAATTCTGACTTTATGACAATTCTGGCTTTATTTCGCACAATTCATACTTTATTTCTCACAATAATTAACTTATCGTAATTCAGACTTTATTTCTCACAATTCTGACTTTATTTCTCACAATTCGTACTTTGTTTCTCACAATAGATAATTTATCGTAATTCTGACTTTATTTCTCACAATTCTCACTTTATTTCTCACAATTCGTACTTTATTTCTCACAATTCTGACTTTATTTCTCACAATAGTTAGTTAATTTATCGTAATTCTCACTTTTATTTCTCGCAATAGTTAGTTTATTTATCATAATTCGGATTTTATTTCTCGCAATAGTTAATTTATTGTAATTCTCACTTTAGTTCTCGCAATAGATAGTTAATTTATCGTAATTCTGACTTAATTTCTCACAATAGTTAATTTATCGGAATTCGGACTTTATTTCTCGCAATATTTAATTTATCGTAATTAAGACTTTATTTCTCACAATTCGGACATTATTTCTCACAATTCTGACTTTATTTCTCACAATAGTTAGTTAATTTATCGTAATTCTGACGTTATTTCTCGCAATAGTTAGTTAATTTATCGTAATTCTGACGTTATTTCTCGCAATAGTTAGTTAATTTATCGTAATTCTGACTTTATTTCTCGCAATAGTTAGTTAATTTATCGTAATTCTGACTTTATTTCTCGCAACAGTTAGTTAATTTATTGTAATTCTGACTTTATGACAATTCTGACTTTATTTCTCGCAATTCTGACTTAAATTTTTGTGATTCTGCCTTTTATAACTTGCAATGTGACTTTATTTCTCAAAATTTTAAGAGTTAATCTCAATTGCTTCATACGAAATGACACTGACACAATCAAAACATTTTGGCGTGACCAACATGGATATGAGCTTAATCTGCATTAGGAACTTTTTCGCTCTCCTACAAAACTCCCAAATGCATTGATTCCTACTGAAATAACCCAAAAAATTTCACAGTAAATGTTACCGAACCTTCATAGAAAATGAATTCTTCAAATTGTGCATTTAAGACATTTTATATTTTAAATAGCTGTATGTCATAATTACTGCTTTTGCAAATAGGCAAAATATGTGATATTTGTAATCTTTTTAAATAATTTGCTCTCTGACAAAACCAATAATCGTGTCCGCAGGATATCTTCAGTTTTTCAATTAAAAAAGCCTAACCGTTTTGTCAGCCATCCCAGAATAATCGCAGCAGCTCGGGGAACATTTTGTTTGTCATCACGGTGATTTGGCCCATTTGTGGCTCTCCGGGGATCTGATGTCCCGGTCTTTGATCTGTGAGTTGCTTGTAATGACTGCTTTAATGTATTGAGATCAGGCTCCCTCGACGCTTTTCAGCTCTGTTTCAAAGGCATGAGGATATTAGACACGAGTCCTCGAGTGAACTCTCGGATGATTGGACGTGAAGTTCTGCGCTGTATGGACACCTTTAGTGTCACCAAATGAAATTTGCATTGAAAATCCCACCTGGGACGCCACATAGCTCTCACCCCATCTGCCATAATCTGTACAAGACATTTTCTTTTTTTTTGTCAATGGGAAGTGGGATGATGAATATGTCTTTATTAAGAAAGGTAGAAATATTCTATATAAAACAACGTCCTTGTGGGTCTTTATAATTACAAGGACATTTTTTGGATTATTACTGTGAATGTAAAGTTCACTCAAAAATCAAAATGTTTTTTTTTCAACCTTTACTCCAAAACTGACTTTCTCTCTACTGTGGAAGAAGACAAAAGATGATTTATTTTAAACAAAACCCTTGCTGCTTTTTTCATACATTTAAAGTCAAGTGGGCTGTCAAGATCTAAAATGACCATACAGAAGAAATAAGTTTAAAATAGACTGTTTTATAATGTGTTTATGCTTGTACACTCACCGGCCACTTTATTAGGTACACCTGTCCAACTGCTCGTTAACACTTAATTTCTAAGCAGCCAATCACATGGCGGCAACTCAGTGCATTTAGGCATGTAGACATGGTCAAGACAATCTCCTGCAGTTCAAACCAAGCATCAGTATGGGGAAGAAAGGTGATTTGAGTGACTTTGAACGTGGCATGATTGTTGGTGCCAGAAGGGCTGGTCTGAGTATTTCAGAAACTGCTAATCTACTGGGATTTTCACGCACAACCATCTCTAGGGTTTACAGAGAATGGTCCGAAAAAGAAAAAACATCCAGTGAGCGGCAGTTCTGTGGGCGGAAATGCCTTGTTGATGCCAGAGGTCAGAGGAGAATGGCCAGACTGGTTCGAGCTGATAGAAGGGCAACAGTGACTCAAATAACCACCCGTTACAACCAAGGTGGGCAGAAGAGCATCTCTGAACGCACAGTACGTCGAACTTTGAGGCAGATGGGCTACAGCAGCAGAAGATCACACCGGGTGCCACTCCTTTCAGCTAAGAACAGGAAACTGAGGCTACAATTTGCACAAGCTCATCGAAATTGGACAATAGAAGATTGGAAAAACGTTGCCTGGTCTGATGAGTCTCGATTTCTGCTGCGACATTCGGATGGTAGGGTTAGAATTTGGCGTCTACAACATGAAAGCATGGATCCATCCTGCCTTGTATCAACGGTTCAGGCTGGTGGTGGTGGTGTCATGGTGTGGGGAATATTTTCTTGGCACTCTTTGGGCCCCTTGGTACCAATTGAGCATCGTTGCAACGCCACAGCCTACCTGAGTATTGTTGCTGACCATGTCCATCCCTTTATGACCACAATGTACCCAACTTCTGATGGCTACTTTCAGCAGGATAATGCGCCATGTCATAAAGCTGGAATCATCTCAGACTGGTTTCTTGAACATGACAATGAGTTCGCTGTACTCAAATGGCCTCCACAGTCACCAGATCTCAATCCAATAGAGCATCTTTGGGATGTGGTGGAACGGGAGATTCGCATCATGGATGTGCAGCCGACAAATCTGCGGCAACTGTGTGATGCCATCATGTCAATATGGACCAAACTCCCTGAGGAATGCTTCCAGCACCTTGTTGAATCTATGCCACGAAGAATTGAGGCAGTTCTGAAGGCAAAAGGGGGTCCAACCCGTTACTAGCATGGGGTACCTAATAAAGTGGCCGGTGAGTGTATATGTTAGCTAAAACTAAAACTATTTTTAAAAAAAAATATATATTATATAAAAAAAACTTAAAGTTAGAACGTTTCCCTTGCAAACAAATTGAAATAAAGTAAATTTAAGTTCTAAACCTGAAATTATATTAAAATTATATTTATATTATATTTATTTATATTACAAATATATATATATATATATATATATATATATATATATATATATACACATATTTTCAGGTTTATATTATATTTTTATATATATTTATATACATATATATATAATATAAAGCTGAAAAATATTTTTTTTGTAATAATTACAATTACATTGTTTATAATAGCAAATGTTCACTTTGGTGTGAACAAGCACAAATGATTTAAAGAGGATAAGAGTGGTGGTGTGTGGCATTTGTATGGTTTCTCTGGAGACGGCCTTCAAAATCTCTCTAAATCTCGGAGAAAACAAGCAGATAACTTGCCAGTCTTTGCAGCCTTGGTTTACTCCTTTGCATAAGTAACTTATTCCAAGCATAAAAAAGCGACACATTTCTGCTGTGTCACTGTGAAGATCATGTCATTTTCTTGGCTGAATTGCCTGATTTTACAGTTTCACAAAAATATGAAGCAGCACAACATTGATAATAAAAGTGTCAAATCATCATATTAGACTGATTTCTGAAGGATCATGTGACACTGAAGACTGGAGGAATGATGCTGAAAATTCAGCTTTGATCACAGGAATTAATCACATTATAAAATATATTCAAATAGAAAAATGTAATAATATTTCACAATATTTAAGTTTTTACTGTATTCAGAAAATGCTCCAGGAAAGGATTTAAAACGTTTTTAAAAAGTATATATTTTTAAAAATATACACAATATAATTTGGGCTCTATGTATCGTTATTGGCCAATACATGTTAATTTTTTATGTTATCATATCAGCCTGATAAGCAAATTTGTCCGATATATTAAATCTGATAAATAATGCATTATTTCCTTCAGCTGAGACATTTCAGATATGCACTTTTCTCAATGATGTTTTTGAATTGCTTGAAATATGATTAATAATATGATAATATCACTTTTCCAATATGATTAATAATATGATAATATCATTTTTCCAAAGAAAAAGTTTAACTCAAAAAAATCCATGCAAAAAGTTAACAGAAAATAAGTTAAAAGTTAACGGGGCGATTCTCTGACATGTAGAAGCTCCACTGTCAGCTGAAGTAGAAAGAAACTTTCACACGTCAGTCATCAACACAAACACAAATGTCAAGCAGTTTTGCAGATTACTACATGAAACTGTCTCTTTTATCAGGTTTTCATTCTGTCTAGTTAATTAAGGCTCAGAAAACGCACATCCTTAATGTCTAAATTCTGACGTTCATTCTTGATTTGACCTCCTTTGTTTCTTTGCTTGCTGCATGAAAGACTCAGAGCTCTCTCAACTCTGTCACTTCTTGCTGAGATCTTTTCTTCTCTATATTGGGCTTCTCAGATGCTGACGGAGCCTGACGCCGTGACCACAGTGAGACTCATCCTGCGACAGCCCTCATCAGAGTGGCACAATTTCAGCATTGAGGAAATTAACATTTACCCGTGTGCAAAAGAGGTAACTATGTAGAATAAATAACTACTTTTAACTACTTTGAACAGTACAATAAATGTTTAGCCTGGCATGCCAGACCTACATCAAGATGTTAGGTCTGGAGACTCTTCATTGACAGGGCTCAATCCGAGGGGCGGGATAAACGGTTGTCTTTCAAATTCTCTCTGCACGCAATTGGATAGCGCTAAAGCCAATCAGAGCAACGAAGAAGGTGACGTACTCAGCGGAGCAAGTTGATATATTAAACTTTTACCGCATCCAGTCCAGCTGTCAACATTGAAAAAAGGGAGATTTCCCGGAATACATCCCCAAAATAAGGGATTTTTTTATTTTTTACACGACCCACAAACTTTAAAAATAAAACACTAATCATTAAATGTCTAAAGAGTTTATAACTAGCCAACATATGTGTGAGAGAGAAAGAGACAGTATGTCAGAAAAAAATAACATCATAGAGAATGTTTAAATACTAATATCAGCTTACGAGGGAAACGGAGGCGGAGTAGTGGTGCTTCGGGGTGGTGGAGATGATTCGGGAGAGGTCCGTGCACCATAACCGATCAGAGCGCGCGTTGACACGGAATAAAGCCTTTGTCCTCGACGACAAAATGACAAGTTGATCATCAAGCAAAAGCTTTTTTGTAACAGCGCGCGCGGCGCCGGCCGCATCCGAGGATGAACGACTTAAACCCGAATATGTCCGAGCTTGCTCTGATCGTCGCAACTCTGTCGTCACTTTGTAAAGCCCGCCCGCCGACTCTATACACGATGTGATTGGCCCTACCAGAGTTGAGTTTTTCCAGCTAAAACGTCTATGGAGAGTTGCTAGACCACACTTTGCTGCAAAATAATTTTTGCTGCCGCTAGGGTGCGTCTAGATTTCTAGGCTAATAAATGTTTTTTTGCTTTTTTTTGTGAATTAAAAAAATAGTTTGGTGTTTTTTTCCTTGCTTTTGTACATTTGTTTGGAGTTTGTTTTAAAGGCTTTTGTTGTGCTTTTGTTTTGTTTGTTTGATTTGGTTTGCTATGCTTTGGTTTGTTTGAAGTTTGTGTTTGATATAGTTGTTTTTTTTTTGCGTTGTACGTTTGTTTGGAGTTTGTTTTAAAGACTTTTGTTGTGCTTTTGTTTTGTTTGTTTGATTTGCTTTTGTATGCTTTGGTTTTGGTTTGTTTAAAGTTTGTTTTTGATATGGTTAGCTTTTTTGTTTGTTTGTTTTTTGTTTTACTTTTTTTGCTTGGTTTTTGTTTTGTTTAATTTCAATCAAAACCTTATTTTTAACAAAACCTACAGAGTTGTTCAGATTTTTCTATTAATTTTTTTTTTTTCCTGGACAGTTTTTATTTTGTCTGCTTTTCTGTTTATGTTTGGAGTTTGTTTTGTTTGCTTGGTTTTTGGTTTGTGTGTGTGTGTGTGTGTGTGTGTGTTTGGCTGTCCAGGATTCATGTGCTAGATGTCCCTGGCTGGATTTGTTTAGCTTTGTTTTTGTCATCGTTGTTTGCTTTTGTTGTATTTGCTTTTTTTATGAAGCAGTATTTTACCAAAACGTCATCAGTGGACAATATGTTCCTGCTTGGTTTTGTTTCATTTTGTATGTGTTTGTTTGGAGTTAGATATATATATATATAATTATTTATTTATTTATTTATTTAGAGGTCTTTCGTCTATGTGTTATTTTTGTGTTTCCATTACCCAAATATTTTTTTTGTTTTGTTCCGTAAGTCTTTGCTTGATTTGTCATTATTTTACCAAACCTTGTTCAGTGGTTGTGTTGTCTCCGTCTGTCCAGGACTCGGAGCGAGACGTTCCTGCCTGGTTATCCACTCTCACACCTGTAGAGGAACCTCTTGATTTGAATGTAAGCATTGTGTGTCTTATAATTTGTTGTATAATGCACAACAGTTGTCATCTAATGAATATTGAACATCTTGCTGTTTAACAGCATATACAATGCTCCCTTTAAAGACTGCTAATGCCCTTTCATTTAGCAGCACACAAGCGTCTCTGTAGTTTCTATGTATTTATGCAGCTCTGAGGTGTTAATTAACAATTTTCCTTAAGAACAGAACGAAAAGATAATTACGTAAATGTATGAAACTCTCAGGTTGTGGTTTTTCAATCGCTGAGCATTGTTGATGTGTCCCAACTCCCAGCCCCCATTTATCTGTCATTTGCATTAGAAATGTAAAATGCTTGTTTGATGGTTTGAAAGTGTCTCTATAGCTTTATCAGTGAAGGCTCAACTTAATGTTTATTTAAACAGTTATAAAGCAGAGGAAGTGATCATAATTCATAATTTGTTGATTTAAAACACATTTGAAGCGGTTGACCAATCACAACACACCGATCCAGCCTACCAATCAGAGGACATTTATAGAGAAAGGAACTAAACAGGAGTGCAACGCCATAACTCGCTGCTTCACTACCATAGTACATCGTTGAAGAAACCAACTAGCTAGTCCCGAAACCATATTGTCGCAAAGTGGTCTTTCAACCACGTTGGTTTATGACGTCACGCAGGTGTTGGGAGTAATAACTCATTTAAATGAAGCCGGTTGAGATCGAATTAACGCTAGATGTGTTGATATAAATTACAGACATGGCATTGAGGACTATTTCTCAGCTATTTTGCTTTATTTCCAGATTCAATCAGAGTCTTAAACACTAGACCACGTTCACACATGCGCAGTCTTCAAAAAATTGCGCTTTAAATCTCTTGACAAAATAAGACGTAAATGACATTTGTGTGTATTCTAAATAAAAGATATAGGTTGTACTGAATGTCAGATTACTTATTTTGCTCAAGATAAGGAGCCGACTGATTCAAGCTGATAGAAGAGCAACTTTGACTGAAATAACCACTCGTTACAACCGAGGTATGCAGCAAAGCATTTGTGAAGCCACAACACACACAACCTTGAGGCGGATGGGCTACAACAGCAGAAGACCCCACCGGGTACCACTCATATCCACTACAAATAGGAAAAAGAGCCTACAATTTGCAAGAGCTCTCCAAAATTGGACAGTTGAAGACTGGAAAAATGTTGCCTGGTCTGATGAGTCTCGATTTCTGTTGAGACATTCAGATGGTAGAGTCAGAATTTGGCGTAATCAGAATGAGAACATGGATCCATCATGCCTTGTTACCACTGTGCAGGCTGGTGGTGGTGGTGTAATGGTGTAGGGGATATTTTCTTGGCACACTTTAGGCCCCTTAGTGCCAATTGGGCATCGTTTAAATGTCACAGCCTACCTGAGCATAGTTTCTGACTGTACATCCCTTTATGGCCACCATGTACCCATCCTCTGATGGCTACTTCCAGCAGGATAATGCACCATGTCCCAAAGCTTGAATCATTTCAAATTGGTTCGCTGTACTAAAATGGCCCCCACAGTCACCAGATCTCAACCCAATAGAGCATCTTTGGGATGTGGTGGAAAGGGAGCTTTGTGCTCTGGATGTGCATCCCACAAATCTCCATCAACTGCAAGATCCTATCCTATCAATATGGGCCAACATTCCTAAAGAATGCTTTCAGCACCTTGTTGAATCAATGCCACGTAGAATTAAGGCAGTTCTGAAGGTGAAAGGGGGTCAAACACAGTATCAATTTGGTGTTCCTAATAATCCTTTAGGTGAGTGTAGTTGGCTAACAATGCATTCGGGAAACACACACCAGAGTGTCACTGACAGACTGCAAACAGACGAGCTGCAACAATGGGGAATATGTGAAAAAATAATGAACATTCTAGCATGAAAACATGTTCTAGAGCCCAAAAACAAAATCAAGACTTTGTAAGAGGGCATAACTAGTAACAAAATCACCAGTTAGCCATTTATCACCACTACTCTAAAACATTAAATGCAAGAGATCTGTTGTTTTTATGTGATGAATACTTTTATGTGGAAATGAGTGATATACACTCTTTCTACATCTATATATTGATTCTTGCAATACTAATTATTCTCTTCTCTATGGCAGTGCTTTACTGCCACTTGCTGGTCAAAACTGAATCTGCTACTGCACTCCACAATACCAAGATTTTTCCTTTTTTTTTCCGTTTGTGTTCTACATAAGCAAAAATGCTAAACGTTTGAAACGACGTCAGGTGTTTAGTGCATTATGCATTTAATAATGTGTGTGTGTGTTGCTCAGGGACTTCCTGATCCCGAGGCGGTGTCCTCCAGCATTCAGCAGATGTGGGCGCTCACTGAGATCATGCAGGCGAGCCAGACTGCGGCTTCCATCGGACGCTTCGACGTGAGTTACACTGTCCTCTACCCATACCATTCTCTTTCTTTCGTACTGAATTAACGTGTTTATTTTATTTTCAGGTGGAAGGCTCTTATGACGTCAAATTACTGTCGTACACATAACGTGAGGGCTGAAAACTGAACCACACTTCTTCATCCGTTTCATTCCCTGAGATGAAACCACTTGCACTAAAAACGTTGTAATCAATATTACAGTTACTATTTATGCATGTTATTTTATTGTACATTTTAGTTTTAAGAATATTTTAACGTTCATGAAACTTTTATGTATGTATACATCTCATAAACTGCATGAATGACTATAAACCCGATACGTTCAGGACTGTATTATGTGTAACATGCACGACTGGAAAGGTTGTGGGGAGCCCGTATATTAAGTTGGCGTGTAAATGATTAAGATTATGTTTCTATTTTACACATTTGTGATTCACATTCAATAAAAATAGTCACCCATGCGTAGACTGCAAATGTGTCTCATTCATCATAGACACTGTCGTTATGTAAATAATATTAATTTATCAAAGTATGTAATTACATTGATGCACTGTTACATTAGGCTTCAGTCTGAAGATTTAGTGTCATATTTTCAGCACAGAATTAGATAAATAGGCCGCTACTTCTATCTAAAAGACTTATCAACCACATAATGTCAAACTAAATATTAATATAATCTTCATGGTGAGGTTTCAAAGCGAATCGCTCTTGCCCGAACTATCTTTTGACGTCTTTTTTTCTAGAATGCTAATGAAATGCATCTCACTTTGTGTTAATTAAAACTCAATGGACATGTTCATGGTTGCCAGGCAGTAATCAAGAGCAGCGCTGCTTCCTAATGCTAATCATTGGGAATCAATGGTCGGCGTCCAAGAGGAGCCTCCATCTGTCTCTGCTGGCATCTCGCGCACATCGTCCACGCAACATTAGCCTACAAATGGAGCTCCGTGGCTCCGTCCCCCGCAAAGTCAAGTCTAAAAGTGTTTCTTTGTGCAGACACTTATGGCCAATATTCATAAGTTAAAGTGTATTAAGATAACGAACGTCATTATGTGTCACTAGGACACAAGGGGTTAAAGGAGTAGTTTACTTTAAAAAAAAAAAAAAAAAATGTTGCTGAAAATTTACTTACCCCCATGTCATCCAAGATGTCCATGTCATTCATCAGTCGAAAAGAAATTAAGGTTTTTGATGAAAACATTCCAGGATTTTTCTCCATATAATGGACTTCAATGGGAACCAAACGGTTCAAGGTCCAAAAGACAGTTTCAGTGCAAACTGTTCAAAATGCTTTAAACGAATCAAGCAAAATCAAGTGAAACGATCACTCATTTAAAAAAAAATTAAAGTTGAAGTTTTATGGTCGCCTTGCTCTGTTCTGTGATGCGCGTTTGTGACTCTCCTGTTCGAACTCGTTTATCAAAATAAACAAATCTTTTTTTCGTGTAATTTGGTTCATTCAACGAACGAAACGAACAAATTGACTTAGAAAAAGATTTTTTCATTTTGACAAACGAGTTGAACGAAACAGAACAGAGCAAGGTGACCATTTGAGCTTATAAAACTTAAACTTTTTTTTTTTTTTTAAATGAGCGATCGTTTCACTAGATAAGACCCTTATTCATCATCTGAAATCGTTTAAAGCCCTTTAAACAGTTTGGTTACCAGTAAAGTGCATTATATGAAGAAAAATGCTGGAATGTTTTCATCATTAACCAGGGGCGGCTGGCCAATAGAGGGCGCTAGGGGGGCGCTTTATTCTCTTTTAAACCGCTAGATGGCACAAAAGCTACTGAATTTTAACATTTGTACACCTGTCTGTCTAGTTTTTAACTTATGTAATTTTATTGTACTGTATTTATTGTATCTATTATATTTATTGTATTTTTATCTTCGACTGAGCACAGAAGTACAGTACGTCACAAAAACATTTCACTGCGCATCTTGTATGAGTATGTGACAAATAAAACTTTTGAACCTTGAACCTTGAACCTTGAAAATTCAGCTCAGCACTTTTGAAGGTGCTGTAAAGCAAAGTAGAGATGTTGCCCAGAGATAAAAACATTAGTTGTCGGATGAAAAGATGAGATGCATGAGAGACGAGAGGTGTCGTATTTCCCGCGTATAATAAAACCACTCAAACGTCGCACTTGTCCACATACATGGGGATCGAGCGAGAAAAAAAAGACACAAACAACCAACTCTGGTCACAATAGAAAAAGGAAATAAAAGAAAGAATAAAAAGAGAGTCGGCAGAGCGGTCTCTCCTCACTTGTCAAAATCTAACTGACGCTCTACGCACATGCACAGTTCTCATTTTACCTCAGATTTCCATAAAGCACAAAGTGACCGTTACAATCATAGACTGTAAAAAAGATGGATGACGTCCCTTCGCTCTTTTCCACCAGAGAGAACTGAAGCCGCCAGCGTCCCGATATGGCGCTGACATTTTGGAACATTTTGGAACATTTGGAACGAGCAGGAAGTAAAGCCGCGAAATCAAGGCCACGCCCTCATTGTCCCTGAATCAATCGCAAACACGCCCTGCACTTATATTAAGTGTCCTCTGTCTGCTCCGTTCTTCTCCAATGGTGTCAGCTGATTTGCTTGCATTACCTCGTTAAAATAAAGTAAATACAACTACTAACCACATAGTCAAAATTATGGAAAAAAAGTCCTTTGGTGCTTCAGTGACTACTTTGCAAAGAGAACCTGTCAATCATGATGTCATAGCACCGTTTTTATAGCATCAAATAACTAAAAAACAAACACTTGAAATTACATCAATGTGATAGAAACTACAATAAATGACAGAAACTATAACATGGGGAGGCGGGGTTTATAAAAAACGTCTCAATCAACGTCTCGATTGAGACGTTTTGGTTTCACTTTTGAGGACTTGTGTGGCACGCTTGGTTACAATGCGCGTGGACTGGACATTGTTCTGATCCTTGACGTGATCGCTGACAGCATCAATAAAATGATTGACTATATTTTGAGGCAACTGTCTTTTCGGATTTTCAGTTTTGTTATTCGGGTAATTAATGCAACAGTTTCTTCAATAACGGAAGAAATTTAGCATTTGAGGCGAAAAGCACAACTTAACATGATAATAAACAGCTGGCTGACGTTTCCATTTGTTGGTTAGATTCAGATTGTAAATATCATATATTTTGAATGTCACCTTAGAGATAATAATAACCATCATCATATTTAAAAATATCATATTTGTTACTGTAAAGCTATATTACATTATGGGATCTTATTCAATGCTTTCAGAATCGTTACTTTTTAAAATAATTTTTATTTCTGTATTTTTAAAATAAACATATTTTAATGACAGTATATTTAGTGAACAACAACGAACAAGTTATTAAAAGCATTATTTCTGCTAAAGTACTACATTTATAAGATTTTTTTTTTAAAAAAACATGATTTTTTCTGCAATCATACACTGTGAGTGTAGTGAAAAGCACATCTTTATCACCGTTGTATGCTTTAATTATCTGCAGTGATATCTACAAATGTTAAAATACATCGGCTGTGGTTTAAAATGAACTCTAGAATTTTAGGCTATTTTTAATTTAACTATTAATAACCTTCTCTAAACACATCAGGTGGTATCCGGTTTCCTCACCATGATTTGCACGGTTCATCTGCTTGTGTCTCCAATAGATGGCGGTAGATAAACACGTAAAATACCACTGACGTAAAAACGTCTACATTGATGAATTATTTACACCAAATTGTCGCTTTCTAGTTTAGAGATAATGGAAATTTTAATTAGTTCCCATAAAACAGTCAATACGCATTACTCAGTTCCGGTTAACACCCACACGTGATCCATGTGGTTTACTACAGCTGTACTGTTGACAGGTCACAGTTTGGGCAAAACCTATTCACTCAAGCACTCCAAGTGGGTACATACTATATGTATATATACATATACATATATATATATATATATATATATATTTCATTGTAATTTCAAGTATTTAAGCATAAGCTTTTAGATCAATTTTAACTCAACGAGATAGGCATTTCAGTTGGCTATTGCTATCTAACAGTTAGCTGCTATTTTAAGATGGCTTCAAATGAAACAATTTCACTTTATTTCTCAATATTGTTTTTAAATTGGCTAACATAAATATGAGTTACTGTGACTTGTATCTGAGTTTTACCTACTAGGCCTAGTTATTCAAATCCACATCAATGTTTTACAATTACTCAATTCATAAGGTATATTTCATTGATGTCAAGGCTTTTAAATGTTCTATATGTTTTTGAGTACATAGTTCAATGTATATTTTGCAAGGTTTTTTTTTTGTGGTCATTTTATTGTGTCTCCAATAGATGGCAGTAGCTAAACACACTGAATAAAGAAACACTGACAGCAACAAGATGGCCTACATTGATAGACTGGTAAAATCAACTAAATACCACCTGTTAGTTTAGTGGTAATGAATGGATTTTATTTCACACAAAACACAGGCAAGACCCATTACTCAACACATTAGGTTAAAGGATGCTCAGGGTTCAATACAAGTCAAGCTCTTTACAGGTTAAGCCGTATCGACAGCATTTTAGGCAGAATGTCAATTGCCATCGAAAATAATTTCAACTCATTGCTACTTAAAATGGAAGTCTATGGGGCAATTACTTTATTGTAAGTATACTATCAATATGTTTGTTCTTTTACAAACTGGGGGTGGATTTTTTTCCCCCTGCTGTGAATTAACATCATGCCTTAAATACACCAGGAACCTACTGAACCAGTATATTCCCTTAAAACCTTTATTATTACAATATCAGAGTTGGCATACAACATAACTTCATGCAAACATGGACATTTACTGCAGGCAGAAGATCAGATTCTTCAGTTATCAACTGTTAACAAATCTCAAGTTTCAAATGCATTTAGCTCTCATTTAAAGTCCACGAAAAAAAAAACCATTTAAATATGTAATTTTATTATAGTCATCAAAGATGAGTTTTAAGGGATACAATTACGGACCAGATGGGATCTTTAAAGGGTAACTAAACACCAAAACAACTTTTTTTAGTTAATGATCTGTAAGAATGGCGCTTTATAAATGCTGTTCATTGATTCGAGTACATTTTTTGACAATTGAGTATAAAGTGTTTTGATTTTCAAATATATGGTGTAAAAACGTCTGAGTGCTGCCCTCTTCAGGTTAAACGGAAAGCTCCTGCAGTAGGGGTACTTGCTGACATAGCGAACTCTAAGACGCCACTCTGTCACACCCTTGGTGCGAGCTCACCACGCCCTTGGCAGCCCCTGGTATAAAAGCATCTGATTCCGTCAAAACTACTGTAGCGAGTCAGGAGTTGGATTTATGAGTATTGAAAACGATCAGGATAGCATATATTAGCATCTAGTTAGCATAGCATTTATATAGTTATTTAGATTATTTTTGAAAACAATCAGGATAGAGTATTGTTGCATCTATTTAGCATAGCATTATATAGATAATTTAGATTATTTTGTGCTCTATTAGCATAGTACAGTTAGGATAGCTTCAAGTTAGCATAGATTTATCAGTGTTTAGTACAGTGATCAGGATAGTAACGGAATAGAGGTGGACATGGGCTTCTCCACACAGCTGCACACGCAGTGCCAAACACTGCTCGTCCTGCATGGACTCCTCCACCGCAGCGGCGTCTTGATGTGAGTGATCATGGATATTTTAATCACAATTTTTGGTTAGGATAAAGTTAATCCTCTGGGGTCGACAAACGAGCCGGTGCATTTTGCTGGATTTTTTCACATAGCGGCAGAATATCAATATGAATACATGCCCACAGAGCGTGCGTTATTGAGATCAACTCGACGACAAAACTCATCAGATGCCGGTCGCGATGCGGGCCGCAGTTCGAGCCAGCGGCTCGAATGGATTTGGCCCTGTGTCTACATACAATTCACCCTCATCCACTTCAGGTAAAGGGGGGGGGGGGGAAGTCCTCGACTTCAAATGGCCGCTCTGTTGCAAAGGCAGCTACTTGCGTCGCTCCAGTCTCGCTCTATTTTAGAGTCTGACAGCAGCTGTCACTCACGGCGGGTCTCAGGTGCACGCCCCCTGGCCCTGCCCATTTTTTCAGCATTTTTCAAATATTGATAGTGGGTGGAGTCAGGCTCTGACCAGGGGTTTAGTTACTCTTTAAGTCTTTGAGTCTCAAGTGGATGTCTAAAATTAAAAAGATTTCACCCCACAGGCGCGGAGGGAGAAGAAACTTCACAAATCAACTGTATTCTGTTGAATTGCTGATACAAAATACTAAAATTGCAGATGGACAATAACTCTACTTAAATCTTAAGATGTTCTTCAAAAGAACATTAAGTTCCTCTTTATAGTTTCAATATGCACAAGTTAATTTCCCAAAATGACAAACAAAACTCAAAACATCAAAGTAACATAAAAGTTGTTCTTCTGTGTTATAATTGATAGCCTTCTGTGTGGAATACGTACACCAAAAAGTGACTTGTATATTGAAAGATGTCAAATATATGTGGTACTATATATAACCGAACAAAGGTTATTAACACGTATAGTGTGTGGCACTGTACAAGCCATTTGAAAAGGAATTGATAGGGTGTCCTTTACAATAGGACTTAATTGACATTTTATCCATTTCAGAGGTTGGCCAGAGGATAAATATCCGTCACTGAGAAGCAGAACATCATCCTGAATGGGATTTTAATTGAAACTGAATTATTGAGAGACTTGTACTCTACTGACAGAAGATTTGTCTGGACTCTGCTGACAACTGGTTATTTGAATTCAATATTGACATGACTTGTGCGATTGCGCTTCTCAGGACCGACAGATTAACTGTGAAGAAACAATTAGTTTCTGCATTAAAGAGAAACTTCTGCTGAAAATGAAGCAATTATCTTCTTCAGCAAACCCATCAGGTCTGTTAATAAGTGGAAAAGTGTGAGGCCTTTGACCAGTATTTAGTTCACACTTGGTTTGCTCTCAAACAAAAATCCATTGTTGTCTGAATTTAAGCGGTAAAGGCCTTGGAAAAGCAGTAGCATGCAAAATGTTCACCGCCGTTATGCGTAATGGACCCGAGCGCACGCATCAAGCATCATGACAGTTGTTGTGGTTCGTTATTCCCCAACAGGGAGCGTCTAAACGGCAAGGGGTTGGACACTTTCCATTCGCACCCTGTTAATAAGACCTGACTCATTCAATTTAAGCAGCTCAGACAAATCTTTTACCCTCACACTTTATCAACTCTTAGTAATGTCTGGCTCCATCACATTTTCAACTTTGGATCTTTTAGGATCCTGTGCTCATGTGACTTTCAATTCTTTCACATTTTTACAATTAATTCATCTTTAATCTCGTTAAAATCTTCAAAATTAATCTCAACTAGAACTATTGTTACTAATTGAACGTGTTACTGTTTCCAAGCGCTTCGTGAAGCTACTAAACCTTTTGTTTTGATCCAGGGATTCGAAGCATGTATCAAAACCATAGACAGTAAAAGAAATGGACAGAGCGACCCCATTGATTTCAACAGAGAACATTGAAGCCTGTTAAAAGCTGATCACCAGTCATACCATGCAGGGTCAAACTGAGCCTGTCACGTGAGCAACTGTAACTAGGGGTGTCCATGGTTAACCGGTTAACCAAGTAACCGTTTAAAATTCCATAACCGAGTGAAACCATTTTGCTCGGTTAAGTGGCGTCAATACATATTTGCACAAAACTTTTGCGGGTTTTTCTTCTGATTGTCGATAAAAAAAATATTGCGAAATGACAGCGTTTCTATTAACGGTGTTATGCGACTAAAACATTTTTTTTCCTTTCGCGATAAGCCATTCCAAAAATGATGGCAATGGACAGCCACCGCACTAGACATTATTATTATTTGTGTGAGGAGACGTGGTGTGTCATCCAAGCATTAATGGCAGGGAAAGTCACAGAGTTTCTGTGTGTTTGTCCCTCATTTCTGCTCCGCGGTCTTGATTGTGGCATTTCTTTGAGGTTTTGTCTAGTAGGCTATATTCCTTGTATCTTTTATGAATTTTAAAAAAGAACTCTGCCTCGTATTATGTCCAAACGGTCTACTTTTGTGTTCATTCGTTTCCCCTTATTTAATCCGTTGGCCTAATTGCAAAATGAAAAACGGTTGTTGTATTTTGTAAATAGCAAAGTTGAACACCAAAATGTTCATTTGAACTGTAGGCTTATACACCAAATGCTGCGCAAAAATATATAGGCTATATATAGGCTACATATCGACGAATTTGCCCCTTAAACATTTAAAATATTTGACAAATTCATATGAAAAAAAAGATTTTACTGGTTTTCTGAGGCCAAATTAGAACCTGGAAATGATATTTTCCCCCGCAATGCTGAATGAGAAGAGCCGTAGGCCTAACCACAGCCTGCAGAAATGGGATTTATAAGCGATTTATATAGGCTATAATAAATTATAATAAAATAATATAAAATAACGAGGCATTAATTATTTATTAATAAACTATTGTTTTCTAAATCATTTTCGGCTAAAAACAATGCTCCATCTCCGGATGCACATTTAGAGAGAAATTAATTAGCTACAATTACATAGTCAGAAGATATTGGCCTTCGATTGGAATTTGTTCGTTTTAAATTGGACATTTAAAGCTTTAGCCTACAAAGGATATAACCCCTGTAGACTAAAGCTTTACATGTCCAATTTAAAACGGACAAATCCGAATGCGGTGGCTGTTTCAGTTCTCTCGCTTCAGTTTGCGAAGATCATGAAGCGCGCCTGAATGTTAAAGAACAACGTTTTCTTGTTATTGTGAGTTTACGCAAATAAATGTATTTGCGAATAATGCATTATTATTTTCTGTATGACCAGAAATGAAAGAGTATTTTAAGTTGTTTGTTTCCACTGAAAGAACTGCAAGTGTTCACATGGGCGTCTCGCAGCCTTCAATGCGCTTCACACACACTGGATATGCGTCAAAAATATTGTGTTTATTTGTGCTTTGTTCCTTTTTTGGATAAAGGCGTCTTCTACATAATATGCAGCCTAATAAAATGTTACAATAATGATTATTATTATTATTTGCGGACACGGAGTTAATGTGCTTATTTTCAATTGGCAATTTCATTTTGAAGGGTGATGGAAACGCACCTACTTTAACTTCTCTGTTTACCACTGCGTTTTATTTCTATAAATTAATTTCGTTTCAAATGGGGTGCAAACAGTTATTAAAAAGGTGTTAAAAATTAACTCTGTATCTCGAGGTTGCGGCGCGCACATGGTTAACCGAGTATTAACCGATAAGGGCCTCGGTTAACGGTTAATGAAAAACTTGAAAACGTGCAGCCCTAACTGTAACCCCTACACCTGGGTCCTACTCCAGTGGGACTCGAACCTGGGTCTCCAGTATGAGAGTCAGGCGCTCTAAAAAGGAGGCTAAAGACTGCAGCCGCTAGCGTCTGTTGCTAGAGCGCCTATTGAGATAAGAGGAGTGAGGTTTACTTGCACAGCAACTACTAGCTGACCTCCGTTATACTCATCCCCCTAAACCTCACTCTCATCCGGGTCACGGCACCAATGCAACCCCTCCACCCGGGTCCTACTCGACCCGCTCTGAGCGGGCCTCAAACCTAGGTCTCTGGCGTGAGAGTCGGGTGCTCTAACAAGGAGGCTAAAGACTGCAGCCTCTAGTGTCTGTCGCTAGAGCGCCTTTTGAGATCAGAGGAGTGAGGTTTACTTGCAGAGCAACTACTAGCTGACCTCCGTTACACTCAACCCCCTAAACCTCACTCTCATCCGGGTCACGGCACCAATGCAACCCCTCCACCCGGGTCCTACTCGACCCCCTCCAAGCGGGCCTCAAACCCGGGTCTCAGGTGTGAGAGTCGGGTGCTCTAACAAGGAGGGCAGCTAAAGACTGCAGCCTCTAGCGTCTGTCGCTAGAGCGCCTATTGAGATCAGAGGAGTGAGGTTTCACCATTTGCTCGCTCCAGGAGCTGCGCTGGATGGCGGCCGCTGTCAGCGGTACTTCCGCCTGTCCCGCGCCCAGTTTGATGACATGTTGTCCCGCATCGGAGCGAGGATCACCCTCGCCCTCATCCATCTAATCTAGCTGTCATTTATTTTTTGTTTTGATGATAAATAGAGCCAGCCTTCAAAAGTTATTAACCTGTCCTGTGATTTTTTTTCTCTCTCTCACGTCCAGACACGAATTTATGCACATATGTTGATTGTCTTTACAACATAATACTATTTCATTTAATCTAGCTATGGAATGAATAACATTCAATACAAAATGAACATGTCTCGTATATAGAAATAATGTTTTAAGTGATAAAACATTTGCTTTGTTGTGCATAATCCCACCATGCATTTAGTCATATTAACAAAATAATTTATTGAAGCATCCAGACACTTCACAACGTGAGCAAGCAGCTAGGCTCCTGATTGGTTAACGCGGCGCGAATTCACGCCAAAGTTCAGATTTTTCAACTCGGGCGGCAGACGCGAATTCGCGTCAAACGCGTGAATGCACAAATGGCACTAACTGAATCATTCGCGCTTATCGCGCCAGACGCTCAATTCGCGCGAACTTGACGCGCGAATGAGGCGTATTCGCGTCTTCCGCGCCTCGCTCCACACCTCATTCGCTCCGCAGGAATTTTTCACGCGCGTAAAGCGTCTTTGCATTGACTTAACGTTGAAATCATTTGCGCCTGACGCGCTATTCGCGTCCGGTGTGAACGTAGCAAGAGATTGTCCCTGTAATAAGTCAAAGGTGACATCCTGAACGTTAAATGATTTGGTAATCAATAGATCCGATTCTATGACATTCAATACCAAGCTCCATCATATAATTTAGCCTAGATATCATATAAAAACCAACAGCACACTAATGATTCATATATTGACTTAATTCTGTGGATGGAATTGTGACCGTCTTACCACAGTTTTATTTTAAGGACCGAAAGATCCTCTAGAGCCGGTGCGCTTCTCGAAACTCCCACATTATCATGCATGAGCTTTGTTTTTCCACCAGAACCGAGGTGGACTGGTCATGCTGTAGCCAATTACAATAATGAATTAGTCACCACTCGCAAGTGTTTCTCTCAGAGCAAACCACGTCCAGATACGTGATATCAGGAGTCCTTGTCTTTGTGGAGCTGTTAGAAACTGGCAACTGCCAACCTTTTTGCTGCATCCCAGTTTTTCCGCAACATAAATAGCAGTTTGGCTTGTCAGAATTTGCAACATCCATAATTCCCAATACATATTCTAGTGGTCAGAGATCTGCAATAGTAACTGAGCAAGGAAGAAAGATCATCAGTCCTTCCATTATAGCTATATGTACTTGTGAAAACACACTAAAACACAATAAAAATGAATTTGCAAATAGGTTTCAGTATTCAGTCTGAATTGTACGGTCGGGTTGTGTGCTTTAAGCCATCTGCCCTAATGCCTCCATCAATTCCCATTTTACTACAGGATAATGGGGAAAGTTTATGAGATATAAGTGCTCTTCGCTTAATTCATGCAACTATTTCGATGTCGAGGGACATCAACAAGCCAAAGTGGCATTAATCAGGCCCATAAGCTTCACTCATCTGCATTTTGCCATCACAACCTTTTCATTGTCATTGCGAATAGTGGAAAAATAACAGTGATTACCAGTCATCACAGACAGCAGTTCTGTCTTGTGTGTATATATAGGGACTTGTGTCTTTGCAGTATATATATATATATATATATATATATATATATATATATATATATATATATATATATACACACAGGTACTTGTGTATATAGGGACTTGTGTATTTGTGTATACTGTATGTATATATATATATATATATATATATATATATATATATTAGGGCTGTCAAATGATTAATCGTAATTAATCGCATCCAAAATAAAAGTGTGTGTTTACATAATATATGTGGGTGCACATTTATACACAATTATGTGCGTATTTATCATATCTTTTCCAAACTGATTTATTTAAAATAATACGTTTGGCAATTGTGTGATGCATATAGTGCTAAATATGCCTTCTTTCTTCGTTTCTTTACCATCGTTTTTATCCTCTTTGTCTTTTCTCCTTCTCACTCGTGCTGTTTTGTATTTTCCTCCTTTTCACCTCATTTTCTCTGAATTATGTGGTAATTGATATGGTAATTGTGTTCATGCATTGAGCAGTGAAATGCATCTAACTCTCTAGATGTGATGATTGTACACAGTGGGAGGATGTCAATCAAATGAACTAGAATCGTTTTGTTTGCCAGTGTTGGCCATTATGGGGATGCCATTTGTCAATCAAAATTGACCCTATTTACTTTCCTATGTTCTCATCTAACTATAAATGATTTGATGGTGCACTTTATTGCAAAGGACATAAAATGCTATTTTTAATGGATTGGATGGAAATAGGCTATTTGTTATTTTACAGTAATTATCTGCTGATACAAAATGGTATTGTCTTTAAAATTATGCCAACATACTTCATCGCAGTTTTACTAATCTTTCTGGTGGAATTAGCGATTATATGCTAACTAATGTGCCTCATGTAAAGACACCTGATCATGTCAACACTCAAGCCTGTCTGTCCTAGCATCAATTTTGCAGTAAAACAGTTTATACAGTAGCTATAGGCATCCTATGAGAATGATTTAAAATGTTCTGAATGGACACTTTATATGGGACACAGAGCTCCTCACATGAGTGTTGCTAAACTAACAACACAATACTCTTAATAAAGAATAAATAAATTTAAATAGACTATTTCATCCAATATTTGTATTGTATTATTATTAGGACACACACCTGGTCCAAAAATACGGACAGCTTACAGTATTAACATAGACATAGTACACTACACAATATTACATAGGCATATTTACATAAAGGCTAAAACGCCAATGATTCCACATTCTAGAGGAAAACCTAACCGGACTTAGTGCCGGGTTGATCAGTGCTGAAATGATACTGTTTTCAGAGTCTGATACTCTACACATACATCTGTACTAGGCATGGGCGGTATCCAAATTTTCATACCGTCAAACCTCCTCCCTATTTTACCGCGGTATACGGTATTACCGCGTGACTAATTAAAAATTATGAGATAAGGCTCAGACGGCATCACACATGATGACACGTTCAACTAGAGAGTGTCGGTTCCAATAATGCATCTAAAAGCTGTCAATCAACTATCAGAAAACAGGAGATACACATTGTCTCACACCAGAGAATGTGAGCAGAGTGATATTTCCTCTAGAGAGGGGAGCGCATTTCTGAAGATCACGCGCCACGAGCTCTCGACGCGAGCCAAGTGGAGCCGAGATACAATTATGTATTAATAAACTAGTGTTTTCTATGTCAGTTTCTGCAAAGATAAAGATTGCATTGACGATGCAAACTGGCATCTTCATGGTATGAAAACACGAATAAAGAGTAGCCTAATGCACACTTCATATGAATAAGCCTATAGCAGAGAGCAGCCCATTTCTTTTAGCTTGTAATTGTTTTGTTTAAAAGTATAGACATTTCAAGCTTACATATATATATACACTTCTCAGATCATTAAGACATGTATCTTATATGCCGAGTTTCAGTTCATGTATGAATCGCGCTCCAGTCACGCGTCGGCGCGTGTCCTGATTACTATCTTTGCTTTTTATTTATTAGCCTAATCCAGGCAATTCGTTGATGAAAAAAAAATAATAATAAATGAAGATGCAATTTATTCAAAACGAAATTCGTTTTAAAGAAAGGCTTTGTACAAAACAAAACGTAATAAGTGGTCATAATCATGTCTGACTGACCCAACGTGTTTTCTATGTCAATTGCTGCAAAGATAAAGATTGCATGCAAACTCGCATCTTCGCGGTAGTGAACGCGAATAAAGAGTAATGCACACTTCATATGAATTAGCCTAAACATGAGCAGAGAGCAGCCAATTTCTTTTAGATTGTTAAAGAAGACATTTCAAGCTTACTATATACACTTCTCAGATCTTGTTTCTTATATGCGAGGTTCAGTTCACATGAGTCGCGCTCCAGTCACGCGCCGGCGCGTGTCCTGATCACTATATTTGCTTATTATTAATTAATCCAGGCAATTCGTTGATGAAAAAAAAATTAAAATGAAGATGCAATTTATTCAAAACGAAATTCGTTTTAAAGAAAGGATTTCTACAAAACAAAACGTAATAAGTGGTCATAATCATGTCTGACTGACCCATTCCAAATGTTTTCCGATATTGTGCATTTTATGATCTTCTTAGTCATCTCACGAAGTTACCTTTTCATAAAATCAACATACATAGAAAAACATCATATTATTAAAAAAATATGAAAGGATTGTTTTTTTTTCCAAACCTAGCTTATATTTAAGTGTCACACGGTCCGTCCCGCTGTAGACTACATGCATGTGGCGTGCATGTGGTGGTGGGGCACAATTTTCAAATAATAATCGAATAATACCAGGCAATCTTTAAATATTATTTTTACTTGAAATGCCCATCCCTGCCAAACTGCAGAAGTCGTGTTCTTCTTCGAGACCAAGTCACTCGGTGCGCAACTTGCAATCTTTGCCCTCTCTTCCCCACTCTCTCGTCACCACACTGTCACGTCATGAGAACCAGATATAAGCATTTTAGCCATTAAATAAATTGTATTTAAAACATTGCACTGGAGACAAGGATTCCTTGTCTCCTATTTAAGTGCATTGTTTTTTTTTTCCTGCCGGTATGACGATATTGAAAATGATACCGTTGCTATTTTTAGATCCCGCGGTATACGATATTACCGTAATACCGCCCAAGCCTAATCTGTACATGAGATTGCGCAGCACAGCAGAGTAGGTAGGCACATCAAATTAAATCTGATGTTAGCATTTGTTGCTAAGCTAACAAAACAACACTCAAAATACTAAGAAATATGAAACTACACATGTAAAATAGTACATTATAATTAGATATTATGTTAACATGTTGCTAAGCTAACAATGCAACACTTTACATATAAAAATGCACATAAATCTTGGTTAAATAGGCTTTAGGCCGAATTTCACATGAACAAACAGGAAAACTGATCTCATTGTATCCGCTTGTCGTAAATTGTTAACAGCAGTACGATCTGACAACACATGGACTTTTAAGGTAATCAGCTAACATGCTAGTTATTTTTACTGGTGGTGTTTTATTCAATTTAAATATCTAAATGTTAGTGAGATGGGAAAAAAAATGTCATCGGTAATGATCACCTTTTCTCGCTCGTTTAAAATGATCTTGAGTAAAATAGCTCTAATGCCACGATATAAGCATGTTGCTAAGCTAACACAGCACTCGAATACGGATATTGGGTAGTCTATTTTGATTAGATCTAACATTAGCATGTTGCTAAGCTAACAAAACAGCACTCAAATACGGATATTGGGTAGTCTATTTCGATTAGATCTGTTATTAGCATGTTGTTAAGCTAACAACACAGCACTCGAATACGGATATTGGGTAGTCTATTTCGATTACGTAGATCTGTTATAAAAATACACATATTGGGTAAAATAGCCTATCTAGATCTGAACTATCAGGTTACGGTACTAATTGAAAAGTGAAAAACAACCATATTTATATTCTGTGTTTCACATGACTCGTCAGCCATCTGCAATTATTATTGTTATTTTCCTTTTACTATGGCAATGCATTATGGGATTGTCATCTGAAGGAAAGGGCCAACATGTGAAGCTACAAAAAATGTGGCATCTTAGATAGGAACCTTTGTAATAGCCTTCACGTGAGGAGCACACATATGATGCTGTCTACATAGGCCACTCATGAGGTTTTATTACCTATATCTCTCAATAAAATCTCACAAGGGATTATATGGCTCTGATGGTGTTTATAGAGCGAGTTGATTGGCTATCGGCTGTCATGAAGACAGCGTAGGTCTGATAGCATAGAAATGAGCAGATTATTCACTCTTAAGTGAACACATGTTACTGTCATATAAAACACAGGGGATAGATGTGTTCATTAGCCAGTCACCATTACATTCATCTCTCTGAAGGAAGCATATATCATAGTCGATTTCACACACATTGATCATGCAGCATGGGTTTCGATTTCATTTATCTTCAGTAAACATTGCATAGTTTCAGCAAAGATAATAACTGAACGTAATATGAAGGAAATGTCTTTGGGAGCCACAGATGGGGATGTGATTATATTGTAAAAGTCATAGTAAAGATAAGTACAGGCCTGGATTCACACCATAGATTACATGGTGTTCCTAAAAATACAGCAAAGGTGAGAAATTATCTTCAATACTTTTATATTGCAGGCTTATGTTGAACATAAGAAAGAGTATACAAAAAATATACAAAAATATATCTTAAAAAAAAGACTAATAAAAATGTATGTAAATGGCCCTTAAGAGTGGTGTGGTCATGATTAATCAAACAAATAAATAAATACAATAAAAATGCTTTTAAATAATAAATTAAATATGTCTTAGATTAAAACATTATTTCTAAAAAATAGAATTAAAAATTAAATGCATATACTAAAATATTTTAAATAATTTAATCAATTTTCACTGACATTTAAAATAGTAAATAAATTAAAATTGAATTAAAAAATGTTTTTTTTTAAAATCAGATCGATTTAAAATGTACTTTTGTACACATGCAGGTTCATATTAGTATTTATTGAGTTTTGTGTTAACTTAACAAAATGCTAATAAATAAATAAATACATAAAAATTAAATTAAAAAATGCTTAATTACTTTTTTCAAAAAACTGACTCAATTTTAATTCTGAATTTAAAATTTATTTTAGATTAAAAAAGAAAAAATTTTAAATAAAAATTTATTATATAAATACAATTTTAAATTATATATATATTTTTCAAAATAATAAATTCAAAAAATGTTGTATTAAATGTTTCAAAACAACTGACTCAATTTTAAAAATAAATACACAAATACATAATAAATAAATAAACAAATACATTCATTCATAGTTTGGAAAATTTGGGGGTAAAAATAAAATACATGTTTCAAATACTAAATAAATAAATAAATGCAATTAAAATGAAATTTTAAAAAACAATATTTTTTCAAAACACTTGACTCAATTGTAATTGAAATTTAAAATAAATAACTATCTCTGATATCAAATAAAAATAAGATAAAAGTAAAAATGAAATAAATTAATTTAACATTTCAAAACTTTTAATACATTTCAATTCCAATTCAAAACAAATAGATAAATAAATGAAATTTGCACTTAATTGTTCATAACAATTGACTCAATTTTAATTAACTTTCTGTAAATAAATATACAAATACATAAATGTGCCACGCTTTATACATTGGGCTTTGAAGTATTTCCAATATTTGAAGCTGTCTATAATAAGCTATGTCGTATTACACGATTCTCTGTATCACTTAGTCGTGTCATTACCTATGTTAGTCCATGCGTTTATATCCATTAGCAATATGATAATTAACATCATAAACTAAAGAGTTCATGATAGTTTGACCTATCCTTAACCCAATTAGGCCTGCTGAAAGTGCAAACTGCTTCAGTAACCCTTTTCGAAACAGACTAACCTAAGCATCTCTGTTTGATTCCCAGGACTCCTCGTTTCATTTAATTTTTCATTATGAACACGACTGATGCTATTCAGCACTCACTCAGATTCAATCACACTAAAGTGCTCCAGACATAATCATAACTCTCTAAAAGAGAGCAGTCGCACAAAAAAAAAAAAAAATAATTTTTGCATCCCTTATGATTCAGTACCAAGCTTCAGCATAAAATGTGTGCCAGCAGGTATTTCCATGATTTCAAATTGAAGAACAATTACTTTGAGTCACTCTGGATTCATGTTGACACACATTAATGTAACCTCTGTACCACATTTAGTGAGCAACAAACAGTAATGATTAAACACACTACAATTTATAGATATATTTGATTGTAGTGCATGAGGTTAATGTAGGGACGATACGCAACAATACTCCAAATATAACAGATCAAAATAATAATAGATCATCAATAATAGTTTGCATAAGTAATCCGATTAAATACTGAATGCATAGGTGTTGCCCATGACAATAACACAAATATACTGTTGAATGTCAAGGAATGCAAAATTAGCAGACTTGTTATTTTCGTTGAACATGTATCTTGTCCTTTTCTGCTTTGGAGAGCATTAGATAAAACGCCTTCCCTGTCAGTTCCGGCATATAAACAAATAGACTCATTTAACTCCGAATAAAGCAAAGAGAATGCATCTCGGCACTGTGGTGTAGATTATAGTAGCATGTAGCATTTTATGTAGCACTTTCGATTACATTTGTTCTGTGAATCATTAATGACCTACACTTACACTTTTTAGGTTGCTACATAAAGTCTGATATTGTTGTCGCAAATATTTGATGATGGTATTAGCACTCCAATCCATGCGGTGGCCATACTTCCTTGATGCTATCCACAATGCTAAGCAGTGCAGACATTTATGGCACTGTTCAACGTTTTTCTTTGTCAGGATAATGGTTTTGTTGCAGGATCTAACTGCTTAAGCTATAACTAGCTGGAATTTGACCCCTTACTGTATCAACGTCATTAGCTAAAATAACAGTACTTCAGTATCGTTTCGCTAGAGATATTTTAACTGTACCACCACCCATCTGCTGTATTTTTGACAACATCCCAACTGAACCATCAACCTCATAATGAGAGTCCACCTGTCGCTTTGGCTCAGTTTTAGACCAGTAGCATCTGGTACAGTTTAATATGCCAATATTGTCATCCTATGCATAAATGAGTTGTATCTCATTGTGTAAAATTCTCGCATTATGAAGATATTTGTCCACTTAAAACCACCTACGAATCAGAACCAAGTATTCCAGAAAGCCATGTAAAACACTCTTACAGTGGTCCACTTCTGATATTTTACTAACTATAAGTAACTTTGCAAAGACATGTCAACTAAATCTCATTATGCAGACTGTAGCAAGATTGATAGACTGTTAGCTTGTAGAATAAATTGATGTATTTTCAAAGTTACTTATGGTCAGTAGAAATGTCTGTTGAGGAACATCAAAATAAAGTGTTAGGAGATATTAAGCAGTTAGTAGAATGTCTAAAGTTGTGCATCAAAATAAAGTGTAACCTTCTAGAACTGATCAAATAAACAAAATTAAGTAATCCGACAGTTCAATGCTACAACGGACCAATCAGAATCAAGAATCAGTGCTACAACCGACCAATCAGAATCAAGAATCAGTGCTACAACCGACCAATCAGAATCAAGAATAAGTGCTACAACTGACCAATCAGAATCAAGAATCAAGAATAAGTGCTACAACCGACCAATCAGAATCAAGAATAAGTGCTACAAATGACCAATCAGAATAAAGAAAAAGTGCTACAACTGTCCAATCAGAATCAAGAATAAGTGCTACAACTGACCAATCAGAATCAAGGATACTTTCTACAACTGACCAATCAGAATCAAGAATAAATGCTACAACTGACCAAACAGAATCAAGAATAAGTGCTACAACTAACCAATCAGAATCAAGAATAAGTGCTACAACTGACCAATTAGAATCAAGTATCAGTGCTACAACTGACCAATCAGAATCAAGAATAAGTGCTACAACTGACCAATTAGAATCAAGAATAAGAGCTACAACTGACCAATCAGAATCAAGAATAAGAGCTACAACTGACCAATCAGAATCAAGGATACTTTCTACAACTGACCAATCAGAATCAAGAATAAATGCTACAACTGACCAATCAGAATCAAGAATAAGAGCTACAACTAACCATTCAGAATCAAGAATAAGTGCTACAACTGACCAATTAGAATCAAGTATCAGTGCTACAACTGACCAATCAGAATCAAGAATAAGTGCTACAACTGACCAATTAGAATCAAGTATCAGTGCTACAACTGACCCAACTGACCAATCAGAATCAAGAATAAGTGCTACAACTGACCAATTAGAATCAAGTATCAGTGCTACAACTGACCCAACTGACCAATCAGAATCAAGAATAAGTGCTACAACTGACCAATTAGAATCAAGTATCAGTGCTACAACTGACCCAACTGACCAATCAGAATCAAGAATAAGGTCTACAAATGACCAATCAGAATCAAGAATAAGTTCTACAAATAACCAATCAGAATCAAGAATAAGTGCTACAACTGACCAATAGGGATGGGTACCGAAACCCGGTATTAAACGGGCCCCGGTACTGAATTTTGAAAGACCGCTGTATCGCTAAGCTCGGACGTTATCGGTTCTGCTGTCGGTACTGGAGAAATTATTTATCATTCCTTTAAAGACGTTATCTTGAACATGTTTATATCGCCAGCCTTTTCTATATATAAACTATATTTTAATTAAACCATTTGTCTGTGATGCAAATTTGAAATTCGCAGTTCAGAAGAGAGAGAGAGCGATCTCACACGCAAAGCCACAGCACGCGCAACACGACAGCCTTTGCTTAATGAGTGACAATGCGGACAGAACTAAACATTCAACGTGGTTACACTTTAGATGTGGGATATTATTCTAATATATTTTGTATTTCGGCTTCCAAAGATTATAAAAAGAAGATATTTGAGATAAAACCGTTAAAAATCAAGACGCATGATCTGTCCAGCTTAACGTCCTTTAGCCTACTTCACAGCACTGCGGAGCGCTGTCAGTTCTTCCTAAAACTCAAACGTACCGTCAGAATCAGCACGATCGGCGATTGTTGCAAAATGCTGTCTTCTACTGTTGCAAGATCAAAAAATGGCTATTAAAAACACAAAAGCCTGCGCAAGAGACGCTGTTCACAAGGCGGTGCGCGCTCCGAAACGGACTACAACGAGACAAGAAAAGTAGCCTATACTTTGGGCTTCGTGTGTCCTTAACTATCAAATATACATAAAAATGTTAAAATGACCAGCTCTGAGATTCGCTTAAACACAGTTTATTCATTTAAACACATTTATGTCTTAAATGGACGTAAATAATAGGGAGAAAATGATGGTGCTTCAGTTACCGATTAGATTTGCTCTCGGTCTTAAAGGGGCAGCAGTCTAATAGCCTAAACCTGCTGACTAATCAGCCATTAATGCAAATCAAACAACAAAAGGCAGAGAAAATCACTCACAGCTTTTGAATGAGTAACTTTAGATTTAATAAGCATTAATCTGTCTATGATAAACTATACAGTGCTATTTTATATTTGATTACTAAATTAGACAGACAGAAACAATTACCTGAAAAGATATGTTAGTACACCTTCCTGAAATTAAAGCACTTTGTATATAATTTGTATCTTTGATTAATTGTATTCTTGTGTTTGTACTTGTTTTTTTTCATATGTGTCCTTTTTGTATATAAAACAAAAAAGCCTGCACATTGCTGCATAACAAAAATATATTTTTCTTCGTTTTGCTTTTTCTATTTTACATTTCAAAATATAGAGTTTAATTATGTTCTTAATTCTGAAAAAAAAAAAAAAAAACACCAAAAAGAACCGAGAAGAATCCCGTTAAAGTACCGGATCGATAAGCCGTATCGGTAAGAGTAGTAATACCGATAAAACCTTAACGATACCCATCCCAACTGACCAATCAGAATCAAGAAAAAGTGCTACAACTGACCAATCAGAATCAAGTATCAGTGCTACAACTCAACTGACCAATCAGAATCAAGAATACTTTCTACAAATGACCAATCAGAATCAAGAATAAGTGCTACAACTGACCAATTAGAATCAAGTATCAGTGCTACAACTCAACTGACCAATCAGAATCAAGAATAAGGTCTACAAATGACCAATCAGAATTAAGAATAAGTGCTGCAACTGACCAATCAGAATCAAGAATAAGTGCTACAACTGACCAATCAGAATCAAGAATAAATGCTACAACTGACCAATCAGAATCAAGAATAAGAGCTACAACTGACCAATCAAAATCAAGAATAAGTGCTACAACTGACCAATCAGAATCAAGAATAAGTGCTACAACTGACCAATCAGAATCAAGAATACGTTCTACAACTGACCAATCTGAATCAAGAGTAAATGCTACAACTGACCAATCAGAATCAAGAATAAATGCTACAACTGACCAATCAGAATCAAGAATCAGTGCTACAACTGACCAATTAGAATCAAGAATCAGTGCTACAACCGACCAATCAGAATCAAGAATAAGTGCTACAACTGACCAATCAGAATCAAGAATACGTTCTACAACTGGCCAATCAAAATCAATAATAAGTGCTACAACTGACCAATCAGGATCAAGAATAAGTGCTACAACTGACCAATCAGGATCAAGAATCAGTGCTACAACTGACCAATCAGAATCAAGGATACTTTCTACAACTGACCAATCAGAATCAAGAATAAGAGCTACAACTGACCAATCTGAATCAAGAGTAAATGCTACAACTGACCAATCAGAATCAAGAATAAATGCTACAACTGACCAATCAGAATCAAGAATCAGTGCTACAACTGACCAATTAGAATCAAGAATCAGTGCTACAACCGACCAATCAGAATCAAGAATAAGTGCTACAACTGACCAATCAGAATCAAGAATAAGTTCTACAACTGGCCAATCAAAATCAATAATAAGTGCTACAACTGACCAATCAGGATCAAGAATAAGTGCTACAACTGACCAATCAGGATCAAGAATCAGTGCTACAACTGACCAATCAGAATCAAGGATACTTTCTACAACTGACCAATCAGAATCAAGAATAAGAGCTACAACTGACCAATCAGAATCAATAATATGTTCAACAAATAACCAATCAGAATCAAGAATAAGTGCTACAACTGACCAATCAGAATCAAGAATACGTTCTACAACTGACCAATCTGAATCAAGAGTAAATGCTACAACTGACCAATCAGAATCAAGAATAAATGCTACAACTGACCAATCAGAATCAAGAATCAGTGCTACAACTGACCAATTAGAATCAAGAATCAGTGCTACAACCGACCAATCAGAATCAAGAATAAGTGCTACAACTGACCAATCAGAATCAAGAATAAGTTCTACAACTGGCCAATCAAAATCAATAATAAGTGCTACAACTGACCAATCAGGATCAAGAATCAGTGCTACAACTAGGGGTGGGCGATATGGAAAAAATATCATATCACGATTTTTTTAGGAAAATCACGATCACGATTTTTTATCACGATTCTTTTTCAAGTTGGTTTTAATATTTTGCAAGTGGCTGCTCATTACAGCCAAACTAATGTCCCTATGTTAAAAACAAAGCCTTAGGTAACAAAAGAAAAAAGAAAGCCACACATTTAGGCCAGTGGCGAAGATAAAAATCTTTGTCATTATTTTCTTTGATATTAAAAAAATAAGACAAGATAAACATTACACAAATTAATATTCATATTAAATAAATAGTGCTTTATTTTTTCAGATGCAGTAGGTGTATTTAGCAGTTGCATTGAAGTAATTAAATGAACAAATATGAAATTAAAACACTACATAGACTTCACTGAATAAATTGATTCTTATTAAAGATATATTAAAGTTCTCAGTCAGTGAGTGATTTTCTCCTTGTGTTTTTTTTTTTTTATTAACACTAAAGGGATAGTTCCCTCAAAAATGAAAATTGTCTTAATTTACTCTCTTAAGATGTTTTAAACCCGAATAAGTTTCTTTCTTTTGTTGAAAATAAAAGTTATTTTGAATAATGTGGGTAACCGAACAGTTGCTGGTCCCCTTATAGTTTTTTATAGGTTCTCTCCTGGAAGTTAATGGGGACCAGCAACTGTTTGGTTACCCACATTAAAAAAAATTGTCTTTTGTGTTCAGCACAAGAAAGAAATGAATACAGGTTTGGAACAACATTAGAGTGAGTAAATAATGACGGATTTTTTTTTTTTTTTTTTTTTTTTTTTTTGTGAACTATCCCTTTAAGGACAAGCGGCAGTAGGCTACTATTTATTCCTGTTGCTTTTAGACCAGCACGCGACGCGTTTAATATAGACGCATATTACACCAGATATTCTCTCAAATGTTTGCTTTCACTTTAGACATAGCCTGTTTATGTAAACATTGTGTGTATTTAACAGTATTAGCTTAATAAGACTCGAGAGAACTTATTAGTCCAGTATTCAGGCGCTGTTTGACAGATCTAGTTCCTGTGAGCGTCGGGGGTTATGCGGTCAGGAAAGCGCACGTTATAACAGCGCATCAGCGCGTGAATTAAATGTTTAACCGGCAAGGCTTATGCAAATAATGAAAAAATTGCGGTGTCCCGTACCTATTCCTTAACGTGTGATCATGTGTAGGCTACGTCGCGTTGTACAGTTGAGAGACGGAGGCGCCAGAACTGAACTGATAGAATGCACTGTAACACGATACTACGATATTTCTTCAAAAGCAGATCGTGGAGACATTTTAATCGTCCACGATTAAAAATCGTCATATCGCACACCCCTAGCTACAACTGACCAATCAGACTCAAGAATACGTTCTACAACTGACCAATCTGAATCAAGAGTAAATGCTACAACTGACCAATCAGAATCAAGAATAAATGCTACAACTGACCAATCAGAATCAAGAATCAGTGCTACAACTGACCAATTAGAATCAAGAATCAGTGCTACAACCGACCAATCAGAATCAAGAATAAGTGCTACAACTGACCAATCAGAATCAAGAATAAGTTCTACAACTGGCCAATCAAAATCAAGAATAAGTGCTACAACTGACCAATCAGGATCAAGAATCAGTGCTACAACTGACCAATCAGAATCAAGGATACTTTCTACAACTGACCAATCAGAATCAAGAATAAGAGCTACAACTGACCAATCAGAATCAAGAATATGTTCTACAAATAACCAATCAGAATCAAGAATAAGTGCTACAACTGACCAATCAGAATCAAGAATCAGCGCTACAATTGGCCAACCAGAATCTAATATTCCATAAAGATGTGTAAAAATTCCATAGAACTGTTAAAACAAAACAAAAATTCCAAACGGTATAGCAGTGAATAAAGCTGCTCTGTGTGAGTATAGTTCATTTTTCTTGATTTGGGGATTTGTAGTTAAAATGCTGAACAACATAGATCAGTCTCAGCGTTTCATAGAAAATCAAGAGTTTCTGTCAGACTGATGAGCTTCCTGGGCACCCCCCGGACACTTTCAAATGAGTTGCAAATGAAGACAAAGCTTTATCTCAATGAGTTCGCTTTCCCAGGTGAAATTCGTCAATAGCAATTTCAGTGGAACTTTTCTTTCCCTTTCGGCATTCTTTGACCTTGTACGCTCAACTTTTCCTTTAGTCATTTTATGAAATGGGTCTATAATGATCTAGTGTAATGAATGACCTGAATACTGAGGGGGAAATGGGTTAAAAGCACTTCTCTTCATAATTAATGTGAACTCAATGTGGAAGTCAAGCAAAACTTCCCACAAGCCTGCACATTCAGTGTAGGTTTTGTACACTGGTAAACCCACCCCAAACAGAACATACAACAAAGCAAACTGGGATTGGTCACTTTTTATCTTTTATCCCTTTAAACTAATTTTTGATCACCAAAATTGCATATTTAATTATACTTTATGCCTTAAAATGGCTTGAATGTAACTCTACACCCTTGCCTCATTCGCGGTTCTATAAATACGCAAGTGAGCCCCGCCTCCACTCACTCATTCACACCAGCTCAATCGATTGTGACGTCAGAAACACCAGCGATTTCGAACCGTGTTTTTGAGACGGTTCAATGCAGTTTTAAAAAGAAAATACTCAGCAATACTGTTGACTTAAGAATTTACACATGGTTTGTCTAAAAACACCACATAAAAACAACATTAAAAACTTGATTTTCAACACACACTGTAAAAAACAAGTTAAAGTTTTTGCACTGATATTTTTTTGAGTAAATTTCACATAGAATTAAGTAAACTATTTAACTAAGTAAAATGTAACATAAGAAATTAAGTAATTTTTATTTAGCTAATTAAAGTTAAGTGAAATATAAGTGATATTTAATTGAATTTGTACTACATTTCACTCAAACAATATAACATTGAATTAGACTACACTTTTTAAATATGAACTCAGAAATGTTTAAGAAATCAATATATAGTGTGCCTCAATACTTGGTAGACAATACACAATGACGGTAACTAGGGGTGTAACGGTACATGTATTCGTATTGAACCGTTTCGGTTCGAGGCTTCCGGTTCTGTACGCATACAAACCGAACGGTTGCTTGGATAATTTTTCCTGCCGGCAAAATTCGTGCTGACGCGGCCAACACAACGTTGCGCAACATCAAATTGGCAAGCGTAATGAAAGCAGAACGAAACTGCGCTACTCGTTATGTGCTTCACGGATCGTTTATCAGTTCGGACCAGCAACATCTGTGCAGCGCGAGTCGATCTCCATCAAGCAACACTGTTACTACACAGCGCTAAGAGATCCGGTAAAGAAAACATTTGAATTCGCCACTGAGGTAATAACATCGCTGCGAGATCTAGTGAGATGCATACACATTTCTCCGTTATTTACCGTAGATCTCTATTAGATTAAACAGCGCTGTCATGGAAACCAGGAGAAACATTGTGCCGTGAATGAACTAGTAATACTTTCGTCCACAGACCAGCAACATTCACCATGGATTTAATATAGTAACACTAACTGGAACCAGTTTGGCTGGAATGGTGAAATGCTTTCAAGTACTTCACACATCTTTTTCTAGCACTTCAAAATTCAAATATTATATAAATAAATATATATATTTAAATGTTATTTTTAATGCACTCTCAGAAAAAAAGGTACAAAAGCTGTCACTGGGGCTGTACCTTTTCAAAAGGTACACTTTTGTACCCAAAGGCTGCATATTGGTACCTTAGTGGTACATATTAGCACCTAAAATGGACATATTACCACCTGAAAAGGACATAATTAGCTCATGAAATTGACATATTAGCACCTTAAATGTACATATTAACACTTAAAATGTACATATTAGTACCTCAAATGTACATATTACGACCTAAAATGGACATATTAGCTCATAATATTGACATATTACCTCCTGAAATGGACATATTAGCACCTAAAATGTACATATTAACACTTAAATGTACATATTAACACTTAAAATGTACATATTAACACCCAAAATGTACATATTAACACCTAAATGTACTTATTAGCTCATGAAATGGACAAAAGTTTACCTTTTGAAAAGGTACAGCCCCAGTGACAACTTTTGTACCTTTTTTTTCTGAGTGTGTGATGACCAAAACATTATTTGTTCATCCTTCAAAGATGACCCCCATTTATAAACCTGAAAGTTTCAAGATCTAGGAAAACTCACACTTATTTAAAAATATTTTTTCTTTAAACAAATAGGAAATTTCTCTGGCATTTCTTTCTTTTTGCTGTATCGAAAACGTACCGAACCGTGACTTTAAAACCGAGGTACGTACCGAACCGTGATTTTTGTGTACCGTTACACCCCTAACGGTAACATTTGATGGATTGTTTTTGTATTTGAATGTGTCATTAAGGAGAAAATGAACTCCAAATGTCACAAAATGGCAAGTTACTAATCCTAACAACAAAAGCAATGAAAAAATAGTGTAACATATGGAAAACAGTGAAAAATAAACCTCATTAATAATTCAAGGCCCAGTGCATGATGGGAACACCAGTATCAGAAAAGTTTAGTATTTTTACTTAATTTTATAATGTTGATATTTACGCTTTCATTTCTACACGGTTGAATTGAGTACTACCATAGAATTAACTTATTTTTATTTTTTTTATTTATTTATTTTTTTTTGCCTGAATTAACTTTTTCATGTAAATTACATTTTTTTGTAGTATTTAAAGAGCCCCAATCATGGATTTTTGAAAATGACTGTTCATGTGGTGTGGAATATAGGGGCGCATATAAGGGAATGAAAACATCCTGCAAATATTTATATCTGAAAGTGCACCGTATATAAAGTTATTGTCTTTCAAAAGTGAGAGTCGACTCTGAGTCTATGAAATGAATTGTTTTTGAAACGAGTCATTAGCTGTTTCGTAGTGACGTAGATACGTAAAATTAGCTTAGCTCAGCGCAGCTTCTAGGTCTCCAATGTCATTTTTTTTAAATATGTGAAATGTTTGTCGCTGTTATTGGAGTTGTCATAAAGAATAGAACGTCTTGTAGTACTGCAGTGCTTTATCAATATGTTTATGCGTTGGGCTGACAAACAATAACTGACTAGGTCATCTGACCAATCACCGCCGATTAGCGTCACGAAAAGGAGTGGTTTGGAAAAATGAGTCGTTGTACGAATCATTTGGGAGTCACTGAGCAAATCAGGTAAAAATAAATGCATATTATAAGACAACAAAAGTGTTTTTTGTCATTGCATTCATGTAAAACTGTTGGGGACTCCCAGAACAATATTAGGAACATTTCAAATGCCATAATAGTTTCCCTTTAATTCACCACAAAATATTTTTTCAGTGCAGGCCGACTTTAAGAATGAGATTCTTAACTGCTATTTTCTTCATATTTTCTAATTTAAGAATTAAATTAAGAATACTTTGTATTACTGAAAAAAGACCAAACTTATCACACATTTCTTAAAAAAATTACAAACTACTACTTTTCAAATTGTATTTCATAAACCTACATCAATGACTTACTGTTACAGAACAGGGCATTGATTTCATACATGTACACTGTAGAGGACATCAGGACTTAAATCATGTTTATCAGGCATTTTGGGAGACACAAGTGAATATGGAAATAAATGATCAATATTCATATGAAATACTAGATATTATTATTAAAATGTTGCTACTTTTACTCCAATTATTACACTTATTTTTTTCATGTTGCTCCATGAACACATTCATGTGCAAATTAGATACATTGCATTGAATGGGAATATTAATATATGCCCATTTCACCCACATATTGCATAAAGTAAAATGGTGTATCACTTAATTCCGTTATATCTTAACATAGTTGAGAATCATCTTTATACAAATTCTGGTTAAAAAAAAAAATCCTGAAACACCACAATTTATTGGTGATTGAAAGAAAAATCCCATTGTTTTTGCCTATACACATAATTTCATGTAATTTTAACTGAGTCCTGGTGTCCACTACAGAGTGTCCACTACTAATTTTTCAAAACTGTTTTTTTTTTTTCTTACTAAATTCAAAAACTTTTTTTTCTTTCCTGGGTCTAAAGTGGAGCATCAAAATAAAGTGGTAACTTTAAACAAAAAGAAAAAAAGTCTCTAAATAGTCAATAACAACTGATTAAAATAAGCATGGCTGCACATCTCATGCCTGCTGAGACTGGTGCACTCCCGTGTCCGAATACCTTCGTCCGATCTTTAAACTCCAGTGGTGCTATTTAGATTCTTCATCAAGCAAATTCAATGTGTTTGGCTTCATGGTGCTCTATTATATGGATTAACACTGAAAGCAAAGAAGCAGTGGGTTTCGCACAAGAGCACAGGTCGCTGGCGTAGGCATGTGACCTATTCGTATACTTCCTTAGATTGCAATTCAAGCTCTAAGTATTGAATGAACAGCATCATAACAATCAAAGTGTCCTTACGGGGTGTGATAATCACCCGACACGTCTTGAAACGCGCATCCCCAGTTGTTGGCCAAAAGGTCAGGTCATAGCAGGTGTGTCGGGCTCCGTTCCTAACGCCGGCGTTGGGACATTATGATGGATAGTGGAAGAGATGTGTCATTACACATCAAGGTCTGAGAGATTTCCGCATCTATGAGTGTCGACTCAATTGGGAAGAAGTAATGCAAATTGATCACGCTTCATTGGTTCTCTAATTGACGTTGGGCATTGGTGACCGTTTTAATGGGAAAAACACATGAGGCTTGTCGGCAGAGGAAAAAACGTAATGCTTAGGGGACTTGTAAAGTCATTTTTCTACATTTTAAGATGCATTTCTCAATCAGCACTGGTGGCATTTTGTTGTATCTTTGTCTGTATTCTATCTTTGTCTGATGATTGGGTTTGAATGATCTATCAGAGACTCTCATATGGCCTTTCCACAAAAGAGGGATTGATTTCTCTAGGATCTCCTAAAAAGGTCTGTTTGTGAAAAACACGTATCAAATGACGACCATTTAATATGAAAATCACAAATATAAATGTACTACATACACTCACCTAAAGGATTATTAGGAACACCATACTAATACTGTGTTTGATCCCCTTTCGCCTTCAGAACTGCCTTAATTCTACGTGGCATTGATTCAACAAGGTGTTGAAAGCATTCTTTAGAAATGTTGGCCCATGTTGACTGTTCATCTGAATGTTCAACAGAAATCGAGACTCATCAGACCAGGCAACATTTTTCCAGTCTTCAACTGTCCAATTTTGGTGAGCTCTTGCAAATTGTAGGCTCTTTTTCCTATTTGTAGTGGAGATGAGTGGTACCCGGTGGGGTCTTCTGCTGTTGTAGCCCATCCGCCTCAAGGTTATGCGTGTTGTGGCTCCACAAATGCTTTGCTGCATACCTCGGTTGTAACGAGTGGTTATTTCAGTCAAAGTTGCTCTTCTATCAGCTTGAATCAGTCGGCCCATTCTCCTCTGACCTCTAGCATCAACAAGGCATTTTTGCCCACAGGACTGCTGCATACTGAATGATTTTCCCTTTACACACCATTCTTTGTAAACCCTAGAAATGGTTGTGTGTGAAAATAACTGAGCCGATTGTGAAATACTCAGACGGGCCCGTCTGGCACCAGCAACCATGCCACGCTCAAAATTGCTTAAATCACCTTTCTTTCCCATTCTGACATTCAGTTTGGAGATCAGGAGATTGTCTTGACCAGGACCACACCCCTAAATGCAATGAATCAACTGCCATGTGATTGGTTGATTAGATAATTGCATTAATGAGAAATGGAACAGGTGTTCCTAATAATCCTTTAGGTGAGTGTATAACAATATGGCAATATTTTACAGTAAGTATTTTTTTTTTAATTAGGACGATGATCAACAATATATGTATTGCTTAAATAACTAAAACTAAATAAACTAAAAATGAATAAACAAATAATAAAACTCCATAAATATACTTAAAAACTGACAAAATGATAAAAACAACATAAAAGCTTAAAATAAAACAAACACATGAAATACCTAAAATAAAAAGGATGGTAAAAGGATATTGTCCAAACACCATGGTAATATCATGGTATTTTTTGTTCTTAAACATAGACTTGTTTGTCAAAAGCTAATTTATGCTTTTTTTATGTGACCGTGGTGTAGTTCGTTTATAGCCTACTTTACCAGTAATATTAATTAACTACTTTTTGTACGGTTAGGATTAGGCATTTATTTAGGGTTAGTTGCTTGTAATTATGCTTAATGTATAGTTATTACTATAATAAATACACGTAACATGTAACAAGGAAGCTGTTAAATAAAATGTTACCGAAAAATCCTACTGGTTTTTTTTGTTTTGTTTTTGTTTTTTGTCAAGCGAACCGAAGTGATACAAAGTTATGGATTAGCCTACAAAAATACATATTCACTGCACCACTCTATTAAATAACAATGAATTATTATTAATTGTTCATTCAATTATTATCATTATTATTTCATAGTTTATTCATGTTAATGTTTGCATTCAAAACTGTATATTTAGACATGACCATTAAAACAGATCTAAACAGATAAAATGGATGAAAACACTCCACTGGAAGTGAACGCCTTTCAGTATCATACGAGAGATTTGGTTGTAACGTGTCACAATGTGTGTCCATTGTCTGCTAAAAGACACTTAACAAAGTCCCTCGACTGTCACATAACTAGAGAAGGATTGTATTTAGCTTTGTTGTTTAGTGTGCAACCGGAATATAAAGAATGAGACTAAGTCTGTAATTGTGATGTTTCATTGATTGCGGGCCAATGGAGCGCATCCCTCCAACTATTCTCTCTCTGGCCTGTGCATTAGCTCTTAGAATTGGATTTTGTTCATAACTTTAGTTTACGACCTGTACTACCAAGTCAGCAGAAATCAATTTTACTGCAATGTCTGTAAACATTTATATGAGGCTGGAAATTACACACCATAATCGCTGGCAGAAATCGTCTATGTGAGGGAGGGTGGGGGAAAAGCAGTGTTTGAAATATAAAATCTGATATTCTCATTTATGCATTAAGATGACTCATATCACCTTTCAATATCATAAAGATGTCTGTGAAACAGAAGAATGAAGCATCGCTCTCCAATCACACATCTTCCGTTACTTGTTTGTGTGTGAACGACAGAGGTGAGTGATTATGATTCACCTTGCCGAAAAGCATTCTTCAACACAATTATTTGTAAACAGCCAATAGTGGCTGTCAGCAGTCAGATGAAGCGCCACGGCTAGACAGGCTAAGCTGCTTTGACGAGCCCAACGCTAAACTTCCTCTCCTTATGCAAAGGATTGTGGGTATGCAACTGCGATTTAGGCAAACAACGACAAGCGTGAGCAAACAAGATAAAGATTGGATGGATTTGGTGCAGTAGGAAGGATAAAAGCTTTTGGGAACTCTAGAGGGAATTACTTCAGGTCAATGCCAAGAATATAAACACAACTTTTTCGTTGGATTTTTGAGGTATATTTGCATAATTATTTATGTCTTTTGAAAGTATTCAGCTGTGTTAGTGCTTAGTATTCATTGGTATACCATTATTGTTTTTTCTTAATATTTTAGATTTTTTAGAAGTAATCTTTTTTAGGCCGCTAAATAATGGCGCAAACACCAACAAAATGACGAGCGCAAACCTGTAAATCACAGTGAATGATTAATTTAAATCCTCTCCTCCCTTCAATTTTGCATCTGAAAGGAAAACTCCTATAAATGCATATGCAATAAGGTCAGCTCCAAAAATAACCCGGTCCACACCTTTTAAGCGCTAATTTTACTGTAGACTTACTGTACAGTAAGAAAGTTATTTTCCTTACATGGAAAATTAACATTCTTAGAATAAAATAATAATGTTAATCATTTCAATTTCCCTTGAGCTAATTTTCTGCAAATTGATTAATCTTTTTTTCATTTTTAGGTGAACTAACCCTTTGAAAGCTTTATCTCACTCCTAACCAGTGAATTTACTGTATACTTGTTTCATTGACTTCACTTGTTCATACGATCACAACGTATGATGTAGTCAGCCGGATCTGGGCCGTATCCAGATAAGATGGAAGACCTCTGCGTAGACACGACCACAACGCATGATGTAGTCAGCCGGATCTGGGCCGTATCCAGATCAGATGGAGGACCTGTGCCTAGACACTAACGCAACGCATGATGCGGTCAGCCGGATCTGGGCTATATCTAGATCAGAGGTCTCAAACTCGCAGCCCGCGGGCCGCAATTTTGTGGCGACCCACTTGACATTAAAGTTTAATGTGAGTGCAGCCCGCCATTGCGTTTGCCGCGTTTTTTTTGTTGTTGTTGTTGTTTTTTTTTCCTTATGGGCTACCAGATAGCCTCGTGACAGCTTACGGTGGGTTTGTTGCAATAGTTGTCATAGACAACCACGAAGTACAAACATATACTGCGCCTGGAAAAAATGAGCGCGTCGCTTCAATTATGAGCGCACTTGATGCATGCGCGCTTACATTTGAAACAAACTTGAGCGTGCAAAATATGTGAGCGCGATATGTGAACAGCCCCAAGGCGAGCTTCTACCACCGAATCAGGCTCGCGAGCGACGTGTTGGATATCCCTGCTCTAAAACAATGTGAGAATAATCATTTTGAGCTTGTAATATGTGTTGTGTCTGAACGCGTTCAATGAACCTATTTTGGGCGAACGTGAACTGAACGTAGCCTACTGTATTACTGCCTGATGAACGTTACAGTGAACTCGTTCATTCTTTTGTCTGTGAACCGAGGAGCGAGGAGGCGTCATAAGATCATTTAAAAGGCTTTTATGAGGTCGGTGAGGATGGGAAAATCTTACATGTCTGTGCAAACTCTGCCCGTCGATAAAATAATTGTTATCTGTGGTTGTATATGGGCTGTGGCAATAATAATAGCCTAATGATAAAAAAAGCTCGCAGCAACATATGGAAAAAAAGAACTATGAACTAGATCATTTTTTGAAGTTTGAAATATAAACTGAACTAGTTCATTTTAAAATTTGTGAACTGAACTTTGATCCAACAGGTTGATAAGAAGGTTTGCTTTGATATGTGCAAAGTCAGTAATTTGCCTGAGACACATGTGTAGAAAGAATTATTTGTATTTCAAAAGCAATAATTGTTTTTCTAAGTATAATAAAAGGAAATGTGCCTTCCGAAAAAAGAAAAAAAAAACATTCAATGTAATAGTGTTTGTAAAAAGAAAATAAAAAGCAAATATGACTATAATCAAAGATGTTGTGTATAAGAAAAAGACAAAGAAAGTTTGTAAAATGAACTTCAACTGTCAGAAGGACAGCTCATGAGGAACCAATCATGTACAGAAAGGAATGTTCAATTCAGAGGAACAGTTCAGAAGAAACGTTAATAATAAAGATTGAGAAGATTGGATCAGTTGTGCTCAGTTTTTGGAATACTTGAATACAATTTTTTTTTTTTTTTTTTTTTGGAATTGATGGGGCCCAGCCTGACCCAGACTCTATCTCCAGCGGCCCCCAGTTAATTTGAGTTTGAGACCCCTGATCTAGATAAAATGGAGGACCTGTGCCAAGACACGACCACTATGCATGATGTGGTCTGCCGGATCTAGGCCGTATCCAGATCAATGGGAGGACCTCTGCCTAGACACGAACTCAACGCCTGATGTAGTATACTGTATTTACAGTATATAAATTAAGTAAAGAAAGAGAAAGCAGAAACAAACTTTGTTGCATTATTTTCCTGTTATCACTGTAAAGCTGTTTTGAAACAATCTGTATTGTAAAAAAAAAAAGTTACATAAATAAAGGTTACTTGACTTGAGTGGACAACCCTACTAATCGCTGAATTGTCTCTGGGCTGTTGAAAAGTTAAAAAAATAAATAAATAACTCACAACCGAGGTAGGGTGTGCATTCATTTTCTATAATTCAGTGATTCAGAGAAAATCACGCATAGTGTTCATAAGAATATTTTTTTTCATACGCTGTTTTTCATTTCAATCCTCCCTAAAACCAAAGTTCAGAGTCTGTTTTAGCTCACAGAGCCTATAATGGAAGATGGGATTTGTGCTACCCAGAAAGTTGGACAGGAGGAAACCTGCAGTGGAAATTAATGAGTCAGAGGATTAAACAGTTGAATCAGGTTTATCTGCCTTATGGGGTGAAGGAAACTTAGGATTGGAGGGAACTTATATTTGTGGTGCACTTCTGGTGAGTTTGGGTATTTCTTTTTTTTTTTTTTTTTTAAAGGAGCAACATATCAGTTCAAAGTCTAGGGGTACGTTTGCGCGACAACGATGTACGATGTCAAAACAGAAAGGTTTTTATTTAGCGTTTTTCACGTACAGACGATCCTCCTTGCAAAAGCTGTATTATTAATGCCAGGCCAGTAGATGGCAATGTCACTTTGTAAAGAAACACTACGCACCTGTAGACTGAACACGTAATACAATACGCATTTGTAAAACTGATAATTATTCTTGTAACATTAAATCTGGTATATTGTTTTGCAATTTTTAATGCATGATAAGGTTTTTGGTTTATTAAAAAATAATTTGTAAGTACATATTTCCGGTAACACGTTACAATAAGTTTCCTCTTGTTAACATTAGTTAACTAAATTAGTTAACATGAACTAACAAAGAAAAATTCTGTAACAAATGTATTGCTTTGTTAATGCTAGTGCCATGCTAAGTGGACATTTTTGTAAAATGTTACCATATTCCCTTTTAATACACTTATAAGATGCAATACAACGACTACTAATAATTCTTAAGAGATTATTTGCAAAGAAAAACTTTTTTATTAGATTCCAAAGACTTTATTATTGAAGGTTAATGTCTAGGTTGATCTATGTTTCTGTGTTCAAAGTCATAAACTTCTATACTGACATTATTCATGATTTATGACTACTTGTCTCTTTTTTTATGGTAGCAGAAGTATATCATTCCCTTAGATATTTGCAGTAAAAACCTTCATTAGGATCATTGACTATGACAATCATACCATATTCATCGTATTTAGGCCTATTTATATGAAGTTATTCACTTTATGAGAATGATGGCAAAAACAAAGAAATATGTAGGCTAATATAAGTCGGAGATGATGAGGTGAGTACCTTAACAGAACTGGAATGTATGTACCATGGTACATGGTAGGTTCATGTCAAAACACTGTGGCGAAATATGGTAGTTTTGGTACTTTGTTGTATATCTGTAAAGAGTGTGTGATGGTACGTTCAAGTGCTGTGGAAATTATGGTAAATACCAAAAGCCGACGTGGAAAATGCAGATGAACACTAGCCTGGTTCTACCAGACTCTCGTACATACATTTCATTTGTACAGAGAGTCTGACCTCCCTCAATTGAGAAACGTTTCCTTCCTTGTAGGCGGGTTCACTATTAAAGTTCAAATCTATTGGATCTGCCCAGAGTCACTCACGATCTGCCATAGCCAATCGCTAATGTGTGGTCGTGAGTGACGTATGTCATGCGCCGAAACAACCATAGAGAGTAAAAGAAACAACAAGTCCGAACTCCGAATGATCAGAGGATTAAATTTACAATAGGATTTCAGTCAACGAGAGCTGCAGGTTTTGTTAATCTAGGAACAATTATTAATTCGAAATGTATATTTGACATGAAGGACAGTGATATATTCAGTCAATGCTGTAAGTTACAGTGAATGATCAGTCTGTCTGCAGATGTGTAATAAACAACAATTTTTCATATTACGTATTTTTGTTTCTTAATTACCTTAATTATGGTCTTCAAAGTATGTGTTTGTACATTTTTATATGGCATTTAGTTGTTGTTTTTTATTAAAACAAATTAACCATTGACATCTAAAACTGAAAATCAAATATAGTCTCCAAAGTATGGGTTTTCAAATTTTTATTTATGACAATTTTTTTTTTTTAAATCACAACCAATTTGTATGATTTACAACATGTAAAACTGACACACCAACCTCCTGTACGAGTGCACAAAGGGGCTCAAAATGTTCTATTCATCACAAGAATCAGTAAATTTACTGTTGGGAATCTGAGCGACTGACATGACTCCTGAGCGGATCTTCAACAATAGTTTAGCAGCCAGGACTCGGGGCTTCCGAACACCGCGAACACCAGGCTAAAGTCCAAAATGTCACGGTCATTGTGCACGAACTGCCCAGCACAAACTTCCAACCTTTCTGCCTCCTTCACTTGGTCCTCCGTTGTGCAACAAGAGGTGAGACGACAACAATCCGGCTTTAAATTCTGTATATTCGGCAGTTTCTTTTCCAACAACGGACCGAATAGCTTTTCTCACGTCTTTCTCCGCTGCCATTACTGCACTCAAACTGACGCACTACATCAACGTCATCGTTCTCAGCCACTCCCTCTATTCGCTGATTGGTCCTACAAAAAATTGATTTCTGGAAACCTAAGGATATGGAGCAATCCCAGACGCAGTACTGAAGGAAAATGAAATTGAGCGGAAGTGCGTAGGTGGGCGCAGCCAGGCTAGATGAACACACCCTCATGTGGTATTTTCCATTGGGCAACTAGTAGAATATTTTGATGGATGAGTTGCCTAGATGAGATAAACTTTGACCTTTTCAAAATGGCGGAGAGCACCGCGATAGTCATGAATGGTAAAAATATATATGATCTAGAAAATATACAGCATCTTATTTACCTTTTGAGTTTTGATAAATAATTTTCTTGCTGTTGCAGATGACTTAAGCCCCATTCACACTACAAGCGACGCGATACCATTCATTATCAATGTTGAGCGGGCGACTTCCGGCGACAGAGACCGTTGGGGCGTGTCCAGCGACGCGACAAAGTTGAGAAATGTTTAACTTTATGCAAATGAAGGGCGATTTTTGCGAGCGACAACCAATAGGAGTGAAGTCAGTGGAGTGCGTCACTCTTCAGTGCTGAGTTTGACCGAGGCAAGTTGAACGAGAAGCTCATTTTAGCAGTCAGAAACTGTCCAATAATGTATGATATATCTCCGTGTACATACAGTGGTGATCACCGTACTGACTTCGTGACTGAATGGTCTTGGGAACCCAAATAGACCGTCATTTGCCCGTTTGCTGCAGTTAAATAGCTGCGATGGCAAAGAGGACTCACTGTTCAGACTGATCTAATGAAGTGGCGTGTGTATGACACACCAATTTGTATTTCCATTTTTGGCGTGCTATCAAGACGCATAATCGCCTTTCAGCGTGTTTATGAACGCCGTTGACTTAACGTTATTACTGTATATATAAATATATGACTTACCTCAACCCCGTCCCTAAACCTAACCATCACTGGGGTTAATGGCATTTATGACTGTTCCCTTACCATCCTAGGAAAGAAAAACATAGCTCCCCAGATGTAGATCTACATTTTGCTTTGTTTTGCTCGGACATTTGACGGCGTGTACAGACACGCGGAATGACGCGGACGTTAATGGCGTAGACATACAAGCGGGTACACGCGGATAGCTCAAAATGCGTCGAGATAACACGCCACTTGACTCGAAATTGGCGTGTATGTTTACGCAAAAGTCATGATGTCATGTTGCACTGTTTCTCGTTCATCTTTAATATTATGCATTTTATGTACTGATTCCATTTATATTTAGACTTTTCCTTCCAAAATATTTGTTTGTAGCGAAAATAAAACGTATTTTTTGTCTAACATAGAGTAACTTCCGTGAATGTCACTCACAAACATTACTAGGCAACCAGAAGTGGGGAACGCCCTCCAGCGCAGCCACTGGCGACCTGCAGCGACAAAGTCGCGTGTAGTGTGAACGGGGCTTTAAGCAATGTAAAATAGTTTTAGCTAAATAGCAGATCTGGATCTCCATCTTTTTACCACATTACGACAACAAAAGCACTTGAACGCAACACACTGGTAAAAACAGTTCACAACCCATCCTATTTTCCATAGCACGTGAGACACACTCACCTCAGTAACGTGACACTGACACGCGTCTCTGAAGTGTTCTAAAACTCATGACGCAGCAGCTGGAATCTCTCCCGATTCTTCGTGAACTTCGCTCGGCGAGTGTGTGGCCGATTCTTCGCGAGTTGCTTTTGCTAAACGCAATTCTCGCAAGGGATTTTACGTGCTACTTAAGTTGGGCCTTGAACTCGACGCAGCATCCGTACTAAGTAGACCTAATAGGCGCCCGTTGCAGGGGTGTGGTGGATAGGTAAAGCGATGGCCAAGAGGGTCCAGCTTTTTGGACTATAATTCGTTGTTAATCAGGTAACACCTGCTATATAACTAACAGGGACAAACACAGACACATGATTATACAAAAGCACAAATTCCCTCTACATCAGAACATAAGCCACTTACAAAGTAAATACATTATGAACTGAAGTGTTTTCTTGTGTTCAAAAACGTAATCATACTTTAATTAAAAGTTACTTATAAACTGATTACTGAATAACCATACACCAGTTGTATGAAGTGTGTGCAGATGGGCTGTGTCCTGTGTTTGCATTAGTGTATAAACTCTGGCCAGTAGGGGGCAGTAAATGAATGGTTCATAAGTGGAGTGAATGCCGGTAGTATAAGGCACATAAACAATGTGAGCCTGAGGCTTTATCATATAACATCGTGATTTAACTATTTTTGCTTTTACTGTCATGTTGTATAAATTCAACTTAGTTTGAATGATCCTGCTAAAGCTGGAATGATATTTTATACAAATGTCCTGATGAAAGTGCCTCTCTGTATTTTATGTCTGTGTGACACTTATATCATTACTCAGTTCTTTGCAGAGCCATAAAAGCAAAGTCTCATTTTATCTTTGTAGATGTAGATTAGATGTTTTGGAAATGGATGATTCACTCTTTCTGGCTATTGTCAGATCAAATGATTACTTTTATTATTTTATTTAAACAATTGTAATGCATTCCACAAAAAAAAAAAAAAATATATATATATATATATATATATCAAACCTGTCTTACATATTTTCCTTTGGAAAGTACCATTTTTCTTCTTATTACTATAATGATCTCGTTTCAAACCTATATTTTTCTTTGGAAAATACCCCAAAAATGTATTTTATCATTCGATTGGCCCATACAACTTGTGTAAAATATAATTTCTTTTTTTTTTTACCCTCATGTTATTTTCTTGGAAAATACCAGTATTTTTTTTTTTTATTTTATAATAAACTTGGTCAACTTGTTTGAAATATTCCATTTTTTTCAATTTATTTTTATTTAGGTTTCCCTTATATCATTTCAAATCTATATTTATATATAAACTTGGTCCATACAAATTGCGTAAATTACATTTTATTATCATAATAGTGGCCTATGACTGCAAAATATTCCAACTCTTCTAAAGAAATGCGATAGTTTGTGCAAATAAATCAGAATAAGGCTTGCGTACTACTTCCTCAGTGCCAAGAGTTACCTGGGGAAAACATACCGGCAGAATGACATTGAGTTCGGCCTCATTCATTTATTTTCCATTTGAGAAAAGGAATTTTTAATTAAAATGAATGAATAAACACATTCTCGATATCTGAAAAGGTTCGGGAAACCCATGTTTCCACCCATGAAACCCCACCCACAAAAGCTCCCTGTGCCCGTGACAGCCTGCATGTTGCCTCAAGTAAGACTCAAATTAATGACCTTTGGAATAGGAGTTGAACATGCTAGCCAGCGAGCTAAAGGCCAAGCCTAAAGCTGTGTAGTTGGACTGCGGTTTGATCCTCAAAGGACTCAAATTTGCCGTGACAGCCCAGACAGCATAACTGATGAACCGGCCTCACTCCATTACCACCGCCACAGAAGAAAAGCCCATGACTATAGACTGAGAGGCCTTTTGTAGCGTAATCCACCTTGAATATAACCTGATTCAGTGGTTATTTCACCCAGCTCGTGCAGATTTTGAGAGTGATGGTGTTATTTAGGTGGTAGAGTTTCTCCTAACCACTGGCTGGCTTGAAAAAAAGAAGAAAAACAGGCAGATGAGCAACATCCGGATGAGAAGGGATATCAATCGTACTTTGAAGGAGGTTCGTTCCACTGAGAGGTAAAGTCATCCACTATTAAGATCTCCACACATAATATATGTACAATAAAGTCAACATAAAATCAAAAATGGACCATTCGTTTTCTTCATACCCATTTCTGGTCTAATTTTCTCATTTTACTTGGAAATACATCACATTAAGGAAGTATAAAACCGGTCGCAAATGGTGTTTCATATTGTCTTGAAGTGAAGTTTCGGAGAACTGCATCTGAGTTACTGAAATGAATTAAAAAGCAAGATGTCTAACAGGGATTTTACCATGGTAAACATGTTAGGCACAGCATGACTTGTTTTAGGAACGTTGAAGTATCCATGATATTACAATGAAAGTTTGATGGATTTCAATTCTTGTCAGTTAGCTTTAGCATATGCTAGCATCCTAAAGAGATTTATTTTTTACCAGATATACACAATTTTGTCTTTTTCTTCTGCGAAAAAAATAAACAACCATAGCCATGATTCATCTTGTCTGTGGGGGCTTATACATGTTTTCTGTCTAATGCTTCTAATGCTAATCTAAAGAAGTTGTTCAGTTTGTTCCGCTCAAATTCCAACAGGAAGTTCACACAGGAAAGAAAAACACATTCAGTGGACACTTTGAGTGTTGTACGTAATAAGTCGCCAAATACTTTGGCAAAAAAATAATAAAAATAGCCTATTCCAAGAACATTTTGCTAACGTTCCCATTAAGATATGAAAATTGTATTTCAAAAAAAACGTTTTCTCTTGGTTATATGAATTTTAAGGGACATGTTTTCAAACATTATAGAAACGTTACTTTTAAATGCTCTCTGAATGTTCTGGGTAACATAAAAACGTTAAAAAATAGAGAACAATTTTTTCCTTGATTAGCTTTTGTGCTAATGTTTTGTGCTAATGCTAACATTATTGAAGACCAGATAACTTAAAAAAAAACATTTTAATGTTACTTGAAGATTGTTTGCTCATAACTTTGAGAGAACCAGAACATTGCCAGAACATTAGCTAAACATTAAAGTTCCCTGTTAGCTAGGGTGGCAGTTAATCGCTAACTGTTAGCCATTAGCTGTAACGTTTACTAAAGGCCTGCTGCATTACAATGAACTGAAATGTGTCGCAGACTATTTTACGTCTTCAAACGTTTTGAGGTTTATAACAGCAGAATAATCTACAAATTCAGGTTGCCGTGAAAGTTTTTACCAGCTATTTCTTCTTAAATCGCTTGCCATGTTTTACTTTGAAAGACGTTGAGCTGTGCTTTAGTTCGATAAGAAGCACCCGAGGCCAAAGCTTTATGATCACTAGTATATCACAATGATATCCTCTTTGAACCTTCCTTTAGCTGCCAATTACCTGATCCGTCCTTTTACTGTTAATTAGCATCATTAGTTTTTTTTCACATGAAGCCCCGGGGTGTTTTCACTACAGCTGCCCATTCACTTAAAATTCCCTTTAAAGGATGAACAAATTGATGCAAAATATGATAATGTGATATTTCTGCAGATCCCTTGATATAAAACATTTTACTCGTGTATTTATGTGTATAATTGTACCTCGATTTCAGTCCTGAACCTTGGGAAAGACATACTTTAGCTAATACCTCATTAATGCGTGCATCAACAGCAGTGTTGTAAGACACTCAGAGGTCACACTTGCCCACACAAGGGCTGGAATCGCAGAGATGGAGCGATTTCTTCTCAAACATCAATCCCTACACATAAATAAATCCTTTTAGATTTAATGAGCTCTGCTGGGGAAAATTTCTAAATGTTTGGACATCTTCCAAGTTGCAGTAATCCTTGTTTTTCCCCCATACCTTCATCAAAAAGTAAGAGATGGCAAATAATTGCTGTTGAAAATGATTGCATATAGCATTGCGATCGGATTTTTTCTTGAAACACCACAGTATTTCACAGGCACAAGTAAATGTACCCATATTTTAAAATGAATTCTTATTTATTTAGTTTGAAATCAGGTATACTTTTAATCATTTTAATTATCTTCCTATGAAACCTTTTTGAATATCACTATGCTATGTTATTAATAGTGATTAATCCGAGTCTTAATTAATCTTCAGTTTTTAATTTCATGTTTATTTATATATGAATATATTTGTATATAAATGCAAATTGTACTGCAACTATGCAAGCATACAACCATCTTAAAAATGAAATTATTAGTATACTTTTACATTATTTCATTACATTTCATTGCATTACAAAAAAGAAAAGTAATCATTTATGTTATTATTAATATTTATAATTAAATTATTTGTAGAAAAATAATGGTTATTTTGCATTTTATAAAGATCTCTCACACACATATACTTTTATATATATATATATATATATATATATATATATATATATTCGGCCCGGGACTCCATTAAAAAAAATAATCGTATTAATTCGAGGCTTTGGAATTAGTTAATCGAAATTAATCGCATTTTAATTCCATAAATATTTGAACTGAGAACAGTGAGAAGATTTATTTTTCACATGTATTTTTAGTATACCATTGAATAATGACTGAATACATAAGCTTAAGCAACAAAATATTGTTAATTTTTGTTCAACCAAGTCCAGCAGACCAGTGTATCTGTTTTGCGTTGAGGTGAAACTTGAGGGTCGATGTGATATGCGAATTCCTTGTTGCATAGCTTGCACACAACCATGCTCTTAATGACACTTCCATCCGTTCGTTTTTATAACAAAAATTCCCATCCACGGGAGTGACGGGACCAACCAAAGCGGTCTTGTCAGCTTCTTCGTTCATGTTCATTGTGGTTTGTTGTTTAGTTGTCTGAAGCATAAACTGTAAAAAAAAGTCATGAATGCTAGTTGGTGCTCCAGTATTTTTTGTGTAATTAATTAATGCGTTAAAGTCTGTAATTAATTAATCTTAATTAACGTGTTATATATATATATATTTATTAGGGCTGTCAAACGATTAATCGTGATTAATTGCATCCAAAAAAATGTGTTTACTTTTTAAATGTGATGCTTTTACAGGGTGCACTGTGTGTAATTATTTTAGTGTTCTATAATTTTAGTGTAAAATGTTCTATATACTGTGCACTAATATCCTTTTGATGCTGCACACTATTAAAAATGAGTAGGCATTACGCATTAAAAGTATGCCTCTTCTGACAGAATGTGTGTGTTGCATGAATACTGTCGCGTGTATATTCCTGGTTTCCTGGAACTCATGCATCTAACCTGAGGGGTCTGGAAGGCCACAGTATTATCTAGCATGTTTAAGTGGCTTTAAGTAAGACAGATGATCCAGTGGTGCCGGTATCTATCGAGTAGATTCTTCTTCGACTCCCTAATTCTGTCTTTTCCCCCCTGAAGCGGAGTTCACACTCAGCAGTTGTCTGTCACCTCATCGCAGTGGAGAGACTCGTCTCCTAATGGAGTTACAGAGCTCCCATCAACCGTGTCCTTGTGCTCTTGATTTTAAATGACCATCATTCACCAAACATTTATGGCGTTATGCAATTACATTTTATTGGGCGGGGGAAATTCTGTGTTCGTATTATTAAAGGAATAGTTCATCCAAAAATGTCATTGTAAACAGTTCCAATAAAAGGATGAAGAAGTCAGAGTGGCAAACAGATCTAAGTTATTAATGTCCGAAATCAACAAAAAGGAAATCCTGTGGGGCTCTCTGCCATGCACAACAAGCAAACCCACAATCATCTTTCCAAGTGGAAAAGTATCTCTCTTCTCTTTCCAGGTCCCCGGGTTGCTTATATCCCATATATCCGCCATTTACTAGAACTAGAGACAGGTGTTGATCATCATTTACTTGACCCACTTGCTGCTCGTCTCCGTACTCATTCTCCCACTGTAGACTTTAACACATCCCCCTCGCCACAGTTATTATTATTATTATATACTATTATAGGGGTGGGCGATATGGAAAAAATATCATATCACAATTTTTTTAGGAAAATCACGATCACGATTTTTTATCACGATTCTTTTTCAAGTTGGTTTTAATATTTTGCAAGTGGCTGTTCATTACAGCCAAACTAATGTCCCTATGTTAAAAACAAAGCCTTAGGTAACAAAAGAAAAAAGAAAGCCACACATTTAGGCCAGTGGCGAAGATAAAAATCTTTGTCATTATTTTCTTTGTTATTAAAAAAAGACAAGATAAACATTACACAAATTAATAATTCATATTAAATAAATAGTGCTTTATTTTTTCAGATGCAGTAGGTGTATTTAGCAGTAGCATTGAAGTAATTAAATGAACAAATATGAAATTAAAACACTACATAGACTTCACTGAATAAATTGATTCTTATTAAAGATATATTAAAGTTCTCAGTCAGTGAGTGATTTTCTCCTTGTGTTTTTGTTTTGTTTTATTAACACTAAAGGGATAGTTCCCTCAAAAATGAAAATTGTCTTAATTTACTCTCTCAAGATGTTTTAAACCCGAATAAGTTTCTTTCTTCTGTTGAAAATAAAAGTTATTTTGAATAATGTGGGTAACCGAACAGTGGCTGGTCCCCTTATATTTTTTTTTATAGGTTCTCTCCTGGAAGTTAATGGGGACCAGAAACTGTTTGGTTACCCACATTAAAAAAAAATTGTCTTTTGTGTTCAGCACAAGAAAGAAATTAATACAGGTTTGGAACAACATTAGAGTGAGTAAATAATGACAGATTTTTTTTTTTTTTTTTTTGTGAACTATCCCTTTAAGGACAAGCGGCAGTAGGCCACTATTTATTCCTGTTGCTTTTAGACCAGCACGCGACGCGTTTAATATAGACGCATATTACTCCAGATATTCTCTCAAATGTTTGCTTTCACTTTAGACATAGCCTGTTTATGTAAACATTGTGTGTATTTAACAGTATTAGCTTAATAAGACTCGAGAGAAAACTTAGTCCAGTATTCAGGTGCTGTTTGACAGGCTTCTAGTGCATGTGAGCGTCGGGGGTTATGCGGTCAGGAAAGCGCACGTTAGAACAGCGCATCAGCGCGTGAATTAATGTTTAACCGGCAAGGCTTATGCAAATAATGAACTTGTGTGAATTGCAGTGTCCCGTACCTATTCATTAACGTGTGATCATGTGTAGGCTACGTCGCGTTGTACAGTTGAGAGACGGAGGCGCCAGAACTGAACTGATAGAATGCACTGTAACACGATACTACGATATTTCTTCAAAAGCAGATCGTGGAGACATTTTAATCGTCCACGAATAAAAATCGTCATATCGCACACCCCTATACTATTATATAGTTGAATTTAAGAATCATATCGCTTTGATTGGTTGTTTTAAAGGGATACTCCACTATTTTTGGAAATAGGCTCATTTTACAACTTCCCCAGAGTTAAACTTTTAAGTTTTACCATTTTCGAATCCATTCAGCCGATTTTCTGATATTTAGAAGAATATCAGTAACCAGACAGCTTCTAAATATCAGAAAATCGGCTGAATGGAAACGGTAAAACGCAACTGTTTAACTCTGGGAGAGTTGTAAAATGAGCCTATTTCCAAAAAAGTGGGATGGGTATCGTTAAGGTTTTATCGGTATTACCACTCTTACCGATACTGCTTATCGATCCGGTACTTTAACGGTATTCTTATCGGTTCTTTTTGGTGTTTTTTTTTTTTTTTTTTTTAGAATTAAGAACATAATTAACTTTATATTTTGAAATGTAAAAAAGTAATGCTTTAACAAAACGAAGAAAAAAAAATATATTTGTTATGCAGCAGTGTGCATAACAATTGTTTACAATTTGTGCTTTGTGCATAACAATTGTTAACAATTTGTGCTTTTATTGTTTTATATACAAAAGATAGGATACAATTAATCAAAGATACAAATTATATACACAGTGCTTTAATTTCAGGAAGGCAGTGTTTCCGCTACATTCATTCTCCCGTGGCGGGCCGCCACGGCTGCAGCTTTTCAGTGACGTCCGACATTCTGCATATTGTGTTATTTTGTTAAGCCCCGCTAAAGGCATAAAAAACTTTGTAAAGCACAATCAAGTTTTCACACTATATTCCAAGACTTCTAAAGTCATTCAATAGCATAATGTGTGGTAAAATTAATATTTTAGTCTCTAAGTTAAAGTTAACGGAAAGTCATCTCGCCTCAGTCATTCTCCATGCATTCAGCATTCACAAAGCGTGCGTTCGGTTGCGACAGTAACACGACGACACTCTCTTCAAGATCAATGTTCCCGATATTATACTTTATTTTGTAGATAAAGCATAAAGGTCTATGATTTGCATAAAATGACTATCTTGCTGGAGTGGAGTTTATTGCCCTTTAGAATACACTAAGCATTAGTGCTGCACGATTAATCATATTGCAGTCGTAATAGCGATCTCAAACCTATGCAATTATAAACGCAAAATGCCGCGATTTTATATTAAATAAACAAATTAGGGCTATTAACGCAGCATCTCTTCTTTTTTGTCAGCCTTTGACTAGTGTTACAAGATCCCCCTCTTATTAGTGCAAATGCCTTTTCGCATTTTGCACGACAAGAAGTGAAAAGCTGCCTGTGAGTGCCCTAGAATAGATGAGACTCGCATGATGCGCATGCACCTACCGCGTGCCAGAATAAACATTTCTCTTTCGAGCTTGAACGAACAATAGCACACACAATTATGCCAAAATGTCGTTTTGTCTAGTATCTTCATAACATAAGAAAAGTCTGTGGATGAAAAGAGTTGTGCTATAGGCGCGTGTGAGATCCGCGTCTCGGCAACGGGTTCTCTTAAAGGGCCAGCACGAATAAAGCGTTCTGTCAGTAAAGTTAAAAGAACAAAGGGAAATTAGAAAATTACTCACTGATCTTGACTAAAGAACTTTTGTAGCTTTAATAAGGATTATTATATATATAATTTATGATTCATGCAGCGCAGACTGTTTGATAACTTTATTCAATTTCTGTACCTGTTAAGACAGGAAGGGCACAGGTAAATATGTTTTTTATTATGGGTTTATGTGGGGATTGTTTGAAGTTCACTTAATTTAAAAGCTGTTATATATTTTTTTAAGCCTAATAATTTTTTTAAAAGTTGATAGCTTTCAATAGTAATGATGGAATCACTGTAATGTTGGTTTGGTTGATGGTTTATTGATCATTATAGGTTATCAATCATTTATTGTTGTTATTGTTTTTAGTTTGAGTTGAGAAATAAACATTAATCTGTGTGCATTTTACTTTAGAACCAAGCAAGTTGGACTCATGAAACCATTTTATTATATCGGAATCGCATATCGCAATTGAAATATTGGCTCAATAATGGCAATATGACATTTTCCCAAATCGTGCAGCCCTACTAAGCATAGATTATAGATATCATCCCTTCGCTATGTTCTTTTCAATGTGAAGCGTTGCGTGCTGTGACTTGGTGTTGCTTCAAGTGCATCATTCTGCACACGGGATGCGCATGATTACTTATAATACTTTGGGGAGACAAGGGGGCGTGGCCTAAGGGAATATATCTCGTGGGCCACGCCCCCCCCCCTCCCCTCGGGGAAATGGGCCTGCCCCCACAGCTTGAAAAAAACCTAGAGGAAACACTGGGAAGGTCTACTAACATTACTTTTTAGGTAATATATTCTGTCTGAAAATAAATCTAATTTAGTAATCAAATGTAAAATAGCACTGTATAGTTTATCATAGATAGATAAAGTTGCTCATTCAAGTGATTTTGTTGTTTGATTTGCATTAATGGCTGAATCGTCAGCAGATTTAGTATTAGACTGCTGCCCCTTTAAGACCGAGAGCAAATCTAATCGGTAACTGAAGCACCATCATTTTCATCCTATTATTTACGTCCATTTAAGACATAATTGTGTTTAAGTGAATCTCACAGGTGGTCATTTTGACATTTTTATGTATATTTGATAGTTTAGGACACACAAAGCCCAAAGTAGGCTATACACTTCTTGTCTCGTTGCAGTCCGTTTCGGAGCGCGCACCGCCTTGTGAACAGCGTCTCTTGCGCAGGTTTTTGTGTTTTTAATAGGCATTTTATGATCTAGCAACAGTAGAGACAGCATTTTTCGACAAAAATGCCGATCGTGCCGATTCTGACGGCACGTTTGGGTTTAGAAAGAACCGACAGCGCAGCGCTGTGAAGTGAAGGAAGTTGCGCTGGACAGATCATGCATCTCGTTTTTAACGGGTGTATCTCAAGTATCTTTTTATAATCTTTGGAAGCCGAAATCTAAAATAAAATTAGAATAATATCCAACATCTAAAGTGTAACCTCGTTTGAATGTTTAGTTCTGTCCTCATTGTCACTCATTAAGCAAGAGCTGTCGTTTTGTGCGCGCTGTGGCTACACGTGAAAGATCGCTCTCTCTCTGTTCTCTCTCTCTTCTGAACTGCGAATAGCAAATTTGTATCACAGACAAATGGTTTAATTAAAATATAGTTTATATATAGAAATGGCTGGCGAGATAAACATGTTCAAGATAACGTCTTTATAGGAATAAATTGTAACCTACGTGTATTTACTTAATTTCTCCAGTACCGACAGCAGAACCGATAACGTCCGAACTTATCTATACAGCGGTCTTTCAAAATTCAGCACCGGGGCCCGTTTAATACCGGGTTTCGGTACCCATCCCATTCCCTACTTTTAACAAGCGAAAATGTTGATTGCCAACCTTTCGCATGGGAACTCTCACTACATCCTATAATAATAATAATAATTCATTACATTTATATAGCGCTTTTCTGGACACTCAAAGCGCTTCACATAGAGGGGGGGGGGGATCTCCTCAACCACCACCAATGTGCAGCATCCACCTGGATGATGCGACGGCAGCCATATTGCGCCAGAACGCTCACCACACACTAGTTTACTGGTGGAGAGGAGACAGTGATGAAGCCAATTGGTGCATATGGGGATGATTAGGAGGCCATGATGGACAGAGGCCACTGGGCAAATTTGGCAAATTTTGGGATTTTTTATGACCACAGAGAGTCAGGACCTCGGTCAAACGTCTCATCCGAAGGACGGTATTGTATCCTAGGATACAATAGGGAACAAGTATGTTGAAATAGTGTATAATCAACAAATTAAAGAAGGTCTAAGAGTTAGGAATGACTTGTGGGTGAACAAATAATGTTTTTTTGTTTGTTTGTTTGTTTGTTTTTTCCAAACTAATCCGTTAAACGTTTAATTTAAATCCCTTGCATTTCGAGCAATGTTTGTCTAGGAGTAAACGCTCAGCTCAAAGGTTTATGGTCTATTTATAGATACTCCGATTTAGAAAGTGAATGAATACAGCATAATGTGGTTGAGCATGAAGAGTCTGAATAGAAAATGAGTTATGGCAGAACATCTGAGAATACTTCCTGCGGTTGTGTAACCAAAACCCATAACCGTCATCCATTCACATTGTCACTTTGATGTGACAGTTTCAGGATAATTGTGGAGAAAATACTTTCAGTTTTGACAACAAATCAAAACAAATAACATGCTTTCAGTCACATATATTAACGGATTGCTAAAATCAAGTCTGGCTGTTTATGGAGTGAAATTACTTTAGGAAAGGATTGTGACAAGTTATCCATTTAGGATAGAAATCTAGGATAGTTTATGTAGGACAGGTATTTTAATATTTTTTTCTAAACATTTTAAAAACTGATTTGTGTGATGCTGTTATTTTGTAGCAATGAACATAAATTAATATTAAACGGTCCATTTCTAATGTGAACTGTGGTAGAATGAGTAACAGGGTAACGAATTGTTAAGATTCATATGCTAATGTGCGTCTACAATATTGTCAAAATATTTTCAGCAAAAAAAAAAAACAAAGCACTACAGGATTTTATTCTCGACTATTGTAAGGCTACAATAAAAACTCAACAATTTAACTCTGGTCAGAGTAAAATGAGCCTATTTTCAAAAAAAAAAAAAAGTGGTGTATCACTTTAAACAAACACAAGCAAAAAATTCAGTCAAACTTACTAAAGTAGTATCAGATAAAGCTGTCCTGGGGTGCGTTTCCCGAAAGCATCGTTAGCCAACTATGGTCGCAACTATAGCTTGTGACCATAGTTGGCTAACAATGCTTTCGGGAAACGCAACCCTGTCCGGGTACACGAGTGCTGAATGGCCGCTGACGCCCAGGAGCTGGATCTCCGACAATGTCTAAACAAATTGTAAAAGAGGTGCTATGTTTATATTTGAGTCACCTATTTGAGGTCTAAAAAACTACATTCTCACCTAAAAAACTCTTAAAACTATATTATGTGATTTAACAGTAGTATTTGTAAAAAAAAATAATGTGGATTTGCTCGACCTCCATGAAAGACTCCACAAGTGGAGTGATACAAACGGTGAAACGGTCAGAGTGCTGATAGCGCGAAACAAACTCTCAGCCAATCAGATTCGAGAACCAGAACGAACTGTTGTATATAGTACATGGACATTAAACATGCAAAGAGCCACACACACAAAAAGGTAATTGTATTTTATAAGACAAACATAATTCAAAAAGATTTATATCTCTCCAAAAGGCTCATAAAGACAATGGAAAGTCTACACAAAAAGCTGGATATGAAATTACACCAGCTTTGAGAATAAATGGCCACGCTGTGATCTGGCTGGCGAAGAGAACATTGTATTCTCTTCTGTGATTGCCTCACAGCAACTGCGAAACAGCATTATTGTTGGATTTTTTTGATTCGTTTGCTATTTGATTTGGTTTTTTTTTTTCTTTTTCTATAGTTCCTCTGTAATCTTGACTGATACATTAACTTCTCTTCTTTCAGAAGCATGGCAGTCTCCTTTACACCAGGGAGTAAAATCTCCAGAGGAACAGAACAAAAGGTCATTCCTTTTTAGATTTAGAAGCTGAGTACACATGGTACAGGAGTCAAATGGGGAAAAAAACATGTCCTTGACCTCAACATCTGATCCTTTGCACGGCCTGTACGGATGAGGGAACAGCATGCAGTGCCAACTTGATTTAATTGTGCTCTTATAAAGGTTCACAAATTGATAGCGCTCTGTGGTTATGAATGCAATACAAATGACATATCAGAGGTCACTCTACACAGCAAAAAGTGAATAAATAAAAAATGCTAATTTTGAATGAAAAAAATATTAGATTGCATCAGTCTAAGGCTAATTTTATTGTTAAATAATATGTCTTGTTAGCAAAAATTACGATATCTTGTAGTTTTAAAAAGTGTTTTATATACATATATTATAGTATTTATATATTATAAATAATACATTATATAGTATAAAGTCTGTGTTTACATAATATATTTGTGTGTGCTGTACATAATTATTTTGTATATATAAATACCTATGCATGCATGTATATATTTAAGAATTATTTGCACTTAAATTCTGTATAGATATATAAATATTTTATATATGAATAACACATTTTCTTAAATATATACATGCATGTGTGTGTATTTATATATACAAAATAATTATATACAGCACACACAAATATATTATGTAAACACAGACTTTTATTTTGGATGCGATTAATCGCAATTAATATTTGCACAGCCCTAGTATTTACATGTTTATTCTTGACTGTAAAAATAATATGATCAGTTAGTTATAACAACATGTTTTATTTAACTAAGTTAAGCAATTGTATACTTTTTTATGTCATTTTAATGTAATTTAACCCCCAGAGCCCGACGGCATCGTCGACGACGCCACACGTCACCTCCGATAAATGTTTACATAACTCGATGACAGATTTATCGATTTTCTTACCGTTTTTTCCAGCAGAAAGCTAACGAGCTAGCCATCACGGGGGTGTCTTTCGGGTCTTTCTAGCCTTTACAGAAGGTTTTCTATCCAGCCTGGAACTTGTGCTTCCTTTCAGAGGTTTTCAGCAATAAATCCAAACGCTTTATGTCAAACTTTGATACTCTTGAAGTCCATAATTCATAAATATTCCGTCATTTTTGCCGCTAGCTCGATGCTAGCGGACATCCTGGATATCACGTGATGTTTTCACGTGATGTTTTTTGACCAATTACAGGCTGATCCGTTGTAAACATTGGTGTGCGTCATTACGCATGAACCAAGCGCTGATACAGTGTAGAGAGATAGAGAGACTCACGGAGACGCGCGATTCACAGAGAAACACAGCGAAATGGACGTAAATAAAGCGCTGGTCTATTTTGTTGCATTGCAGGATGATGGATTTTCAGGAGAACAGAGCTTTTTGACAGATGAGGAACTAGATTACCAGGATAGACCCAGCTGAAGTGCCATTTATTTATTTACTGTAAAAAAGTATTATAGTAGTATAAATGTATTATAAAAGAATAAAAAGAACATAATAAATAAAAGAATAAATAAAATAGAAATGCAAAGCCTGTGATGTGGCCCTCTGTGTGATTGCTGATAGGAACTGTTTTGAGGCTTGGCACCAGTGAATTTCATGAGGCCCCAAACGCCTGGACTTCTTTTGGAAAAATGTCAATAGTTTTTGTTCTGTACAAGTTATAATGTTTATTTCTGTGCTCCAGGACTCCAAAGACATGAACAAACTATTTTCCAGAGGAAAATTGCTTAGCTTTTATTTATTTGTGTGTGATTTCAATAAATAATTGAGTGATTCCATTTCCGATTTATTTTTTCATTTGTCTTTATGGTCCCATAACTTATTTTACATTCAGGTGACATCAATGTAACACAAATATGCTGAAAGTTCAATTTGTCCTGAAAAAAAAGAGGTGTGTCAATTGTCTGTGCACCAAAGGGTTGATATTTTACAAGCTTTTTTAGTAAATGACACCAGACGGAAAATTTATTGTAAAAATACCCTTAGGTCTCAGAGGGTTAAGTTGAAATGACTTAAATATCCAAGTTGACTATACTTAAAAATTTAAGGCAGCAATTTTTTTTTACAGTTTTGGTTTTCTATACCATCCTGTGTATTATTTGTTTGCGCGCGTAAGTGTACTGTTACATTTATTGTTTGGTAGATTAGTAAATTTACAGTAAATTTGACTATTTTCACAAGTTGCCACATTTGCATTAAACAACTGGTTTACTGTAAACTTTACCGTAAATGTTCAGAATAATAACAGTAAATATAATATAAACTATATAAATAATTGGGGCTGTCAAATGATTAATCGAGATTAATCGCATCCAAAATAAAAGTTTGTGTTTACATAATATATGTGGGTGCACTGTGTATAATTATTTTGTATGCATAAATACACACACATGCTTGTATATACTGTATATAGATTTATATATAATTTATATTATATATAAATATTTTATATTTAAAAAAAAATTTTTCCTTAAATATACATGCATGTGTGTGTATTTATATATATATAAAAAATAATTATACACAGTTCACCCACATATATTAAACAAACTTTTATTTTGGATGCGATTAATCGTGATTAATCGTTTGACAGCCCTATAAATAATAACTGAAAATGCCTCTAAGTTATAACTTTCCATGCTTTTCAATTATTATAATGAGATTTTAGAATATTTTTTTCTAGCAATTGTACATGCATTCTTTTGTAAAATCCAGCGACACGTTCTTAAACTGTAGCAAAATCGAATTCACAACGCGAGTTATTGCGTATTTTAAGGCAAACTACTTATATGTCAAAGTTTTTCTCTTCTTTTTGGACACAGATTGAGAGTCAAAATGGTAACTCTAAAATAAAAAGTTACCGTTTTGACTCTCAGTCTGTGTCCAAAAAAAAAAAAAAAAAAAAAAAGAAACACTTTGACAATTTGCAGCAGCATGTGCACATCCCCAGTGAATACCTCCCAATTAGACACGACCCAGACCCAGAACAAGAGCATCATTCCCCGCACCTCTGTAAAGTCCTCTGAGACTTTGTGGCCCGCGTGGAAACATCCGTCTGTTTCTAACCCCCTAGCGGTTGTGAACTCGGGTGAATTATGATCCGGTGCACCTGGCCCTGTGTTCAGCAGTAACCACACACCAGAAGCTTCCAGAAGTCATCATTTTGCACAGCTGCGTGGCTCCTCAATCATTTTTAGCACTTATTTTGGGGCTCGGCATCATAAAATGTGCACCACATTGCACTTTGGTGGGGAAGTAGGACTTTTATCAAATGATGAGCCCTTGAAATCTAAAATACTGGAGAGGAAATAGACAAGAATGTGACTCAGAAATGAACAAAAGGTGTTTGTTGTCATGTCTATGTCACTTTTCGGGTCACATGGGTTTTTAGGGCCTAATGGCAAAGCATTGATGTGTTACAACGCTAATGCGAGTCCCATTTCACCAATCCCAACACACTCTTAAAGCATTGACAATGTTTCTTCCTCAAATATAGAGATATATGATACAACATGTTGTCCAGTATTTACACATCCAATATAAACCTCACTAAAGATTAAATAAGATTTATGCATAATGGGGTTTTAAAAATATGCTTAATATTTCAGTGTACTTTCAAAGTTATTCATAAAAAGCTTTGCTTACTGGGCATTTTGTAAATTTCAAATGATTTGCCACTCGGGTGGTTACAGTTCATGGACGTGAGAAAAGCTTTTCCGTTTAGAAAATTAGAAGCGTGATATGATCATTTCAAGGGATACTTCTGAAGCAGCAAAAACAGACAGCTCTCATAAATCATCTTTAAATATTAGCATGAACCTGGAATACTACTACTAATAATAATACAACTCACAGTTTAATTTCTAATCACAAATAAATGAATGTAAAATATAGTATTAATGCAACAAATAGGAATTATGAAAAAACGTAAATACATAAATATTTTTTATATTAAATAAATATGCTAATTAATTTAAATGGATTGACAGATCCATCATATCCTTCTTAATATCTAATTTATAAATCCATACATCTGTCTGTCATCCATCTAAATTTCCATCCATCCATCCATCTTTCCATTAATTTACATTTCTTTCCAACCATCTATCCATCTGAATATCTTTATTTAATCATTCCTTCCTTCCTTCCTTCCTTCCTTCCTTCCTTCCTTCCATCCATCCATACATCCATCTCTCCATTCATTTAAATTTATTTTCATCCATCTGAATATCTTTATATAATCCATCCATCCATCCATCTGAATATCTTTATTTAATCAATCCTTCCTTCCTTCCATCCATCCATCTCTCCATTCATTTAAATTTATTTTCATCCATCCATCTGAATATCTTTATATAATACATCCATCCATTATCTCTCTATTGATTTACATTTCCATCCTTCCGTCCGAATATATTTATATAATCAATCCTTCCTTCCATCCATCCATCCATTTATCTCTCCATTAATTTACATTTCCATCCATCCATCCATCCATCTCTCCATTTATTTAAAGGGCACATATCATGCAAAATCCACTTTTTTAGCCGTTAAATCCATTTTGTTGTATATTTGGAGTGTTTAAAAGTACAGAAAAGATGAAATTATTCACTTCAGGTGCTTCGTTTATATCTTTATATTCTGTTTTTGTCATATTTTTCAACCTGTTTAGATTTTTCTGTTCTCTATTACGTTTTTTGAACAATTTCGTCACAGTATTTGCAGCGGAACTGACAAATAAGGACATTGACTACCGGTCCAACACTTCGAGCAATCCGCCATTATTATTTCTCACTCCGATTTTGTAGTCCGAGCTCAATGATGCAGAAGTTACGAGAGGGCTAGTCAAAATGTTCGGTTGTTGGATGTAGTGACCTGAAGCACTTCAAGGATCCCCACTTCAACAACCTCCGCCAGTATACAGAAGGGTTTGCCGATTGACTTCGTCTGAATGAGGGTAAATTCCTTCTATCATTTAGCTGCTGTGTTTTCTGATGCTTTTCTACACGCAAGTTATCATATTATTATCAATACAGATTTTTAGTGGTAAGATTAGACCGCAGTCATTTTTCTTGTCAATGTGCTTGTTTTAACAAGAGAAATAGTCGACTTTCACTAATAACACAACATAGTTAACTTACATACCACTGCATCCATATGAAGAGGTTGTTCTGCAGGTTCGTCGTCGTCTTTATCAACTCGCTCACTCTGGCTCGAATATGTAAGGCTTGATGGACAAGACTTCCGTTGTTGACATTTTGTTAACGTGTGAATAAAAATTTTCTTTGAAGCTATAGTAATCGTATATCTCTAATCAAACTACAATAATGGCCGAAAGCGGGGAGTTGAACCGACCGTGAACTCAGCGAACTGGAAAGCGGGCGGGGAAAGACGCAACTCTTTTTTATTTAAAGGAGCCACTTCGAAACAACTTACTCACAGAAGCACATCAGAAAAGGGGTAGAAAAGGGGCCTGTGGAGCTATAATAATGAGCTCCACAGGCTTTTCTACCCCTTTTCTGATGTGCGTCTTTGAGCAACCTGTTTCGAAGCGGCCCCTTTAAATAAAAAGGAGATGCGTCATATCCCACCTGCTCTGCAGGTCGATGAGTTCACGGTCGGTTCAACTCCCCGCTTTCGGCCATTATTGTAGTTTGATTAGAGATATACGATTATATACGATACCTTCAAAGAACATTAACATTCATATGTTAATAAAATGTCAACAACAGAAGACTTGACCTTCAAGCTTTACATATTCGAGCCAGAGCGAGCGAGTTGATAAAGACAGCGACGAACCTGCAGAACAACCTCTTCATATGGATATATTGGTTATATATTGGTTTTGTGTTATTAGTGAAAGTCGACTATTTCTCTTGTTAAAACAAGCACACTGACAAAATAAATGACTACGGTCTAATCTTACCACAAAAAAATCTGTATTGACAATATGATACGTTTAGAAAAGTATCAGAAAACAACGCAGCTAAATGACCATTGATGAAACTCAAGAACAATAATACTGCAGACGTGTAACGTTACTTCAAAACAAAAACAAAGAAAGACAAAGGTACTGTTAAACCATGACCACCATGTGTTTTAAGAAAGTAAAGTACTTTATTTTTATTAACGATATTTACAGCTTATCGAAATGCTCTGTTCGTCGTCTCCAAAGACAGAAGGAATTTACCTCTCATTCAGACAAAGTCAATCGTCAAACCCTTCTTTATATGGCGGAAGTTGTTGAAGTGGGAATCCTTGAAGTGCTTCAGGTCACTAACGTACATCCAACAACCGAACATTTTGACTTGCCCTCTCATAACTTCTGCATCATTGAGCTCGGACTACTAAATCGGAGCGAGAAATAATAATGGCGGATTGCTCGAAGTGTTGGACCGGTAGTCAATGTCCTTATTTGGCAGCTCCGCTGCAAATACGGTGACGCACTTGCTCAAAAAACGTCATAGAAAACAGAAAAATCTGAACAGGTTGAAAAATATGACCAAAACAGAATATAAAGATATAAACGAATCACCTGAAGAGAATAATTTCATCTTTTCTGTACTTATAACACTCATTATAAACATTGCATGGGGCTAAAAAAGTGGATTTTGCATGATATGTCGCCTTTAAATTTCCATCCATCCATCTGAATATCTTTCTATAATCAATCCTTCCATCCCTCCATCCATCCATCTCTCCATTAATTTAAATTTCCTTCCATCCATCCATCTGAATATCGTTATATAATCCATCCATCCATCATCTCTCCATTCATTTACATTTCCATCTATCCATCCATCCATCTGAATATATTTAAATAATCAATCCTTCCTTCCATCCATCATCCATTTATCTCCCCATTAATTTACATTTCCATCCATCCATCTGAATATATTTATATATTCAATCCTTCCTTCCATCCATCCATTCATCTCTCAATTCATTTACATTTTTCCATCCATCCATCTGAATATCCGCCCATCCATCCATCTCTTCATTAATTTAAATTTCCTTCCATCCAACCATCTGAATATCTTTATATAATCAATCCATCCATCCATTCATCTCTCTGTTCATTTTAATTTATTTTCATCCTTCCATCTGAATATCCACCCATCTGAATATCTTTATATAATTCATCCATCCATCCATCCATCCATCCATATATCGATTCATTTAAATGTTTTTCCATCCATCCATCTATCTGAATATCCACCCATCTAAATATCTCTATATTATCCATCCATCCACAAGAATTGTACAAGTATTTCACAAGAATGATCAAATGTGTCAAATAGGGGTGGGCGATATAGCCTAAAAATTATATCACGAAATTTCAAGAATATTTGCGATAATTATATTTATCACGATATAGAAAAAATATATATGAAACAATGTTTTATTGGTGATTGCAGCTGGCTGGCAGCAGCATTAGTGCAAAAAAAAGTATAACATAACTCCTTATCATTTTATTTTAACAATAACTACAGTAATACATTAACAATATTAACAATAACTTCAGAAGCCTGCACAATATAGTCACCTAATAAAATTTACCTAAACTTTGAAGTACAAAAAATTTAAACAAACAGCGGCAATCCAAACAAACCTTCAAAATGTAACAGTTGCCTTGCATAGTTTTTGGATTAGCATCAAATGAGGTATACAATACCTAATTTATACAATAATTGTATAAAATCGGAACATTTAGGGAAAAAAACATTTAGTGGGGAATAAATAAGACAATTGTAACACTAAATCTGGTAAAACTTTACACATTGCTCTTTGTATTGTACATTCATGAAAAAAAACAAGGTAACAAATCAAAAGGATTAATTATTATATAGCCTAGTCTACTATAAAATTGAGGCATGTTTAAAATGTATAGCACAGCTGTTTAATGAGGCAGCAACATATGATCGATAGGACAGAACAAAGGCTAATAATCTTTCATTGCGCAAAAGTATTATGATATGAAAGGCTCCAATATATCGCACAGCGCTTATGCGCATCCCGAGCGCTAAATGATGCGCTTGAAGCAACACGGAGTCACAGCGCGCACGCGCAGCGCGTCGAATACTCCGCACTGAACAGTTCAAAGCACAAAGTAAATAAATATTGATGCGTAGCGTCGTGTATAATATACAGCATCTAGCTATGCAATCGTTTATCGAGTCCTTTCTTTTAACAGTTTTACATTTCAGTTACTGTGGGCGTGATGAACAACAGTGCTCTGACTCTAGTGTTTTGCTCTAACAGACACCCGGCTGGTAGAAAGTAACATGATGATTTAGTTAACGTTACAGCAATAAAGTCCAGCAAGATAATGTTGTTTTATGCGAAAGCATAGAACTTTTATTTACAAATATAATAATAGTAACATTGAATCATCTTAGAAAGAGTTTAATCGTGTTGACTGTTGTACCCGAATTGCGGTAACTCTGAAGGAAGATTAGGCGAATGCAAAATGTACGCTAGTAGGGAAGTGGTGAAACGAGTTTTCATGCATATTTGACAAAAAAAAATAATAATAATTGTGTTGTTGGAGATCTGACCTCTTGTACTCAAACAACTTCCATACTATTGAAGTAGCGCCCTTTTTAGGAACTAAATCTTGATCTGATCCGGAGGCTGACATGCTGCTGTGTTGTTGTGCACGCGCTAAGTAACGTAAATACGCCATACGTCATCATATCATCAATATCGCGATATGACAATTTTTTATCATGTAAAATTTTATACCGGTATTATCGTGGACGGTATGATATGGCACAGCCCTAGTGTCAAATATCATATAGTCACAAAAATTATTCCCACAATCCACCAAAACGATGCTCGGTTTGAGGGAAAAAAAACAACTTCTCAACAGTAAAGACCTGATTAAACCTCATGACTCAACCTGGGAACCGAATTTGCACACAGACCGTAACCAATCGGATGTTTTCCGATATTTTTATTTACAGTCCAAAACACTGCTAATAGTCTGTTATGTTCCCAGGACACGCTGTAATCGGCAAAGATGCCGCCGTATCAGTCTGTTTCGAGGAACTCTGGGAAAAAACCCAGAGGTCAATTATTGACCCGTTGCATGTTTGTCGTCTATATCTGCAAACCATCGAACGAAAGCACCAAAGTACACCACAAACCAATTTACAGAGAAATTGCCATCATCGACACAATCCCCTCAATCGCGACTGTCTATATTCTCTCCAGATTTCAATCCCACGTTCCATCTGCGACCGCGACACTTGACAGAGTTAAGAGGTAATGATCACTCATTTGACCAGACCTGGAGAGGCAGGCGCTCCTCCGTGGCAAATCTGGCAGATTGCATGTTGACAAACATCGACACAGGGAATAGATTTCAATCTCAATGTTCGGAACCTGAAATCCATCAAGAAAGAGATGCGCACGCCCGAGAGGAATGGCTGTCTTTGCTCTATAAGCGTGGAGGGCTCTCGAAAGGCCTGTGTGCATCTGTATTCCAGTGGCGTTGCTTTTACTCCACTCTGTTGGATGTGGCTTCACGGTTGCAATTAGTGTTGTATTTCTGATCTGTGCACTGTCTTACTCGTCTATAATGTAGCACACGTGTCAAATAATATTGCACTTGTTACTAATATTAACTATAGGCCAGTAGGTTCGACTATGGAGGTGTAAAAAAGACAACACTGTTTAAATAATAAAGTAAACCTTTATATTTAAATGAATGACTGAAGTAAATGTTTATATAAAAAAAAAAGAAAAAGAACAAATTGTCAAATTGTTGTTTTTGTTCAATGTAAACCCAGTAATAGGAATTCACTTCAATTCACAATTAGTGAACACTTCCAGTTGACTCTTTTGTTCGTTCACTCAGTTGAATACTACATAAAATTCAACCCCATAGTGTTGTCAAAAATATGAAATATCTGAACGATACCAATACTAATTTCCCGAAGTATCGATACTAGCCGAGCGGTCACTTTCACTTCTCTCCAAAGGCGCGTTGACAAACACCACACGTGACGCACTCGTCTCATTTGCTCTGGTTAAATAGCAAAAGTGAAGTTAAAACCCCGCACTGCATGAAAAGTGGAGTCTCTGTAAACTGCCGTCAATCCCACTAATCATGCTTGAGTAAACCCCACCCCAATAATAATGACTATTATTTATAAATTATATATATAATCCTGTATTAAAAACACACCTCTTACTGGAGACTATATTCATGTGATATAGCCATATGATGTTACATTTTGTATTCATGTTAATAACTAGGACATACATTTATGAAGAACATGAAGAATTTCTGAGACAAATGTTGATTAAAACTTTTTTTTTATTTAAAAGAAAAAAAAGAAAGCAAATGCATATTAACAAGCAATAACAAAATACATAAAATGTGCAGCTCGGGGATGAAATGTCTGTCCACCTCTGTGCTATGTGGTGATGGCTTTCTGTCCGAACATGATCCACTGTACAGATGCCTGTGACGCATGCAGCTGGAAAACAATATTTGTGTGCATTGTAAATACATAGCATGACCACAGCACATACATCAAAAACAATATTAACATAAAAACAATATACACACCCCACAATAACAGATACTTACACAATTAGGATTGGGCAGATGGATGTTTAGATGGCATCGGCTAAACATCGTGCCCCCCGTTTCCATGGTGACACGTTTGGCACGTACAGCCAAAATAGCGCTCTACTGCAGATTTAGCGCTTTTATTTCAAAATATTAACTCTCTTACCATTTCATGATGAACTATCTTATATTCCGAATCTCAAATGTGTAAGCGAGGTTGTTTTGTCGTTAAAAAAAGAAAGAAAAAGAACTTGATCTGTACGTGAGATGGGCACCGTGTTTGGGCAGCAGTTCAGATATTTCTGTCTGTCGGACGTATTACAGTGCGGGAATTCATCAGTTTCTCCCGAAATACATGAAAGTAAGTGGCCCAGAAAAAGAGTTGACTTTATAATTATTTAAACAGTGTCTCTATTAATAAAAACCGTTGTAAAATATTTGAATGGGTTGTTATTTCTGCTTCCATAGACACCATTGTGTACTTTACAAACTAAAATGTATTGTTTTGCTATAATATATTATATATACTGGTATTTAAATGTCTGAAACCTAAAATAAATATTATGTGGTTAAAAACACTGAACAGTTGTGATGTAGCGATGACAAGGGCTTTTTTTGATAAGATATATATATATAATTGCTGATAAGATATAGAGGAAAATATGGAAATACCCCCCCCACACACACACACACACACTCCCGATATCATCGTCCATCGCGATGTTTCACTGTAGACATCGTCTGATGCCAAATTGGTAGACATCGCCCAACCCTATACACAATCGCATCGTTGTCAACACCATACGATCCGGGCTTGCGTGAAGAGCTCCGACCAAAAACGATGCGACCGCCTCATTATAAGCCGAACACAGTCTGTGAAAACAAATGTGAGATTAAATAACAGTAAAAGAAATATGAATCCAAAATTATTCGTTTTCTACACAAGTAGATCGCATGCTTTGTATGTCTTACCCCTGCCCAGCATCATAGCGCTTGTGATTCGTCTCAGAGTTGTGCAGGCGACGGATGGGTTCCTATGAAACAAAATCAAGCAGGACCAAAAAAAAAAAAAATTACATTGTGAACTTACTTACTGTGAACATACAGTGATTCTTATTGTTTTTAGTTTAGAAATGACCATCTCTTACCGCAATTTTCGGACTGTTCTTCAGATGATCCTGCTTGACGCTCATGCGCTGCTCCTGCTCGCGGTGTGAACGCGCTCACTGATTAACATGCACGCCGGAAAAAACACGCACTGCTCACGCGCCGCTGAAGAAAAATGCTGAGAAAAAAATAATAGAAGAGCTGACCCTTGGGTTGAATGTGAATTGCCCTGTTGTGAAGGGGTTCAGCTCTTCCAGACCCACATCAGGGACCAGTAGCAGCAACACCTACATCACTGGGAAATGAGATTTAAATTATCTTTGTACACTGTGAAATAATTTGTTGCTGCCTTAAATGAAGTAGACCTATAATCCAAATTGGCTGGTTTAGTCATTTCAACTGTTAAATCTTGAGTAATGATAAATTGCTTTGTCTTGTGAAAGTAAAAACTGATAAACTAATGTTAATGTAAAAAATATTTTGCCATGAGTTATCAATCACATTGCACTGGAGAGTGAAGAAAACTTCTCAGATGACTGTCCTTTGGAGGAAGTACTTTAATTTAATTGATGGCTTTAATTGATTTCTACTTGTGCCTATGCCTATTATTTCTGACAGGAGTCCACATGTACAGAAAGGCCTACAGAAGAGTCTGCACACAGCAGTGATACAGGGGTGGGCAGTGTAGAGACAACTTTTGCTTTTTATTTGTTGCATTTGTTCCCTATATGAGTCTTCAACAGAAAATAGAGTATTTTGAAAAAACAAAAATCAGGGGGAGAAACAGAACTTGACTAAGAAAAAATTGCACTAGAAATAGAGTTGCTTCAAAATAAACTTCAGAGTAAAATCACACGGAGTACTATTGCTGACCTTGCATAATATCTTTTAAAAAGATGACTGAATAACTGGCTTTTCTTTACAAAGAACTATTGAAATAAAACTCTAAGCAAACAGAGTTTTGCAAATTTGTCTTGTCTTTTATTTTAGGCTTAATTAAACATTTTCTTTTCTTTTTCTGATGTTGGCAGTGTTGTGTAATATGGCACATGCAATGTCACAGGCCCTGTCAGGTGCAACCCTCAGGGTTTTTAGACAAAAATCTGAAATCTTCCCTTTAGTTGGCCAAAGCTCATGTCATTGTGTGCCCTTGTCCTAGAGCTGCATTGTAACTGGTCTGGGGTTTGGGTCAGGGAATGGGGTCATAAAACACCTGTCTCCATGCAGGATCCTGTTGTAATCACCTGTTTAATGCAAAAATGCAGTTCTCAGCATAAGTGTATGTAATACCGTGAGTTTGATATTTATAATTTTCCTTACCATGTTCAAATAATGTTCATAAATGTGAATCTCTTAAAATTCTTGAGTCATGCACAGATCCTGGCCATTTTGCTTTCACACTGATTTGTGACATAGAACATGGTCACACACCATCTAAAAGATTTTACTCAGTCAAATGCACTAAAAAAAAGTGATATAATATTCCAAATCTGGAATATTAAAAATTGTAATAATTTGGCTGCACTGTATAAGCCCCCTTTCTGCTCACAAAATCCCTTCATTGAGGCCTTGATGGGAACATGTGTGTAGTCTACAGTGTATGGCACCAATCACGTAAGTTAAGCCTGAGGGACTGTAAGTCATAATCGGCATGGTCATCATGATTGCATCTTCATTAAAAATTATAATATACCCTAAGTTGGCAAAAAAATAAATAAAATAAAATAAAAAATAAGAGCATTACTTTGTGAATGGCACGACAGAAAGCTTATCAAGTTCTCCGCATCTCCAATAGTGTAAAGGAAGCCACTCGCAAATAATTTTAGGGCAATACAAACATTTTGTGCTGTTGTTGAAGCCCGATATCGAATCGAACATTAATGTGCATTTCCAACACAATAATAATGTATTTAAACGACACCCTCACGACAATCGTTTCACAAGAAAACAAAAACAAATCTCAGAAATTAAGCTACACTATCGCGCTGCGCTGAAGGACTTCCCGTATCAGCCGCGATCTAATCCTGTTTACATGAAATAAGCCTGCTCGCGAGCAGGTTCAAGCTGACGGACATGTTGCTATGATGACAGCAAGTCCAGGATGAGCGTCGAAGAACCAAACGATCCAAGATCATGGCAAATCGCCAACAATTAAATCCAGCTAACTGAGTTAGCGACGTACGAAGAACGAGCCCCAGGCGTATAAAAGAGAGAGGTGTCTATTTGGTACTCAGCTATTATTTGAAGTTTTACGAAAGAAAGAAAATGAAAATAAGTTACAAATAAGTTACTTCGTTTAAAAATGTTGAAGTCACTTGCATGAACAAATCATTGTTAAAATGTAAGCATCTGGTTATAGAAAGGTAATCACACCTCCACCACCGCTAACTTGATTTGCATTTGTATGGCTCACAGCGATTTCATTTACACGTGAAAGTCATGGGGGCAACACTGACAAACAAAGCCCATGTCAATTCCTGGCAGTTTCTGACAGTTTTTGGGGCGGACCAAAAATTCCTGTTAATAGCCGTTAACCTCAAATTCCACGACAATTTTATGAGCCATTAATTGCCAAAAATCCCACTTTTCATGAAGTGCCGCGGACAGCCATGTCAAAGAATGAAAACAGAAATAAGGAACAGGATCCAGGGGTAAAGTAACCAGCTCAGCATCAGGGGTGTTTATTGTTTGGACCGACTAATTAAAATCCTAAAGGAAACACTAACTCTTTTTATTCAAACTTTTCTGAAACATTAACAAAGGTGGCCTAGTATTGTTGTTGATATGAGTCTGTGTTGTCTAGTTTTTTTTCTCCATTTTCTTAAAGTTAACACAATCTGACTGAGGAATCTTAGACAAGTAAATATAACTGTGGTCAAATGTAAATTAGCTTGTGCCTATTTAACTGTATTATTTAATTCTGCAAATTTCCTTCATTAGCGATTATCATCAATTTGATTACACAGATACTAATTAAACTAAGCAGACAATGGCATCTCTTAATTCATACTAATTAAACTAAACAGACAACGGCATCTCTTAATTCAATAATGAAATGCCTTTAACTTAAAATTTAATGTTTAATCTTATTGTTATACATTACTGACATTCTATCCTCCAATTTGATACTGTTAAGTGCTTTTATGTTATTATAGTATATTTTAATCTTTGATAACAGTAGGTAATAAAAATACAACGGATAATGTTAGCTCGGGTCCAATTAAAAAATATTAACAAATAGAACTCAGGACATTTGTCATGTTGTTATATTTAGCTTTAAATAAAAATAAAAAAAAATTCCCCCTTAATATTGTGACAGTTTTTTCATGGTATCGGAAATGGTATCAAATGTTGATATTTTTCAAGGTATCGTATCGAAGTTAGAAATTCTAGGATCGTGACAACACTACAACCCCATAAACAATGATAAATGATCACAATTGCAAAACTGGACAGTTCACTAAACCACATTCAAAAAAAAAAGAATGAACAAAATGCAAAAACAACAGTTCAGAAGAAAATAATTCAAATGAATCAGTTCAAAAGACTCGTTTGAACTGACCAGTTCAAAAAGGCTGAGTTGGAAAAGTTCACTTAAAATCGGTTTAGACGAACTTGATTCAAAAGATTCGATCCGTTGATTCAGTTGGACTTTCCGAAAGGTCCTTTGAATCGCAGAAAAGTGATTCAACAGAGATCTTTTTGTACAGGAAAAACAAAATACCAGTGGTGTAGTGCAGGGTATACGCAGGTATACGGCGTATACCCACTTCTAAATCCCCTCTGATGCGCATCATTTAGTTGCTAATCCAATTTCGTGAATAAAAAAAACACCCCGTTAGAGTTGTACCCGTAATATTAACTCTAATTTGTTGCTGCAATGATTCTCCCATCGCGACGATAACTGACCTTCTCATCTGATCTGCTTCAGCACTCACCTGCTCTGCTCGTCAATATCAAAATGTTAGTGAGACCAATCAAAGAATGCAGGATTTTTGTTCATAGAAGCGCGAGCTGAGCGCGAATCCCAACGCGACGCTTCACTTCAGTTAACGACAGTGCGAGATAAGATGCAAGTAGCTCAAATTTACGTCTGTTTTTCAATAGACGTTTAATGACCGACAGAAATAATCAGTTTGATTAAATGCAGTGGAAATTACAAGCTCAATTTAACAACACAAGCACCCTATTAAATATATTGCCATTATTATTGTATATATATTTGTATAACATTTTTTCGAATGTGTTTGACTTGTCTGCGTTTGCGCCAATTGCATCATTTAGCCAGAGGGTGGCGACAAGTGACTGTCTTTTTGAGTGAGCAATTGAACCATTAATTAAATTAACAGATTAGTCCAAAAAACATTGATTAATTTAGGAAAGAAAAGTCGCTGAAACTGGAACTGATTCTCATGTTTAAGAATCTGATCAAATAGGCTACTTCATGCTTTTAAAGCTATTGTTGTCAATTTTTTTGGCCATCAAAACACCTTAAAATGCTCATTTCGAGATCAGGAAAATCAAAATTTTCTCGGGGGGGGCATGCCCCCGAACCCCCCTAACAATAACATTTATGGGACCTGGCACCTGGGTATTTAGAAAACTATATGTGCGGCCCTGATATGCAAGAATACTACTGATTCTATCTATTGTATTCATTATACTCTATTCTATAGTCTTGCATATTGAATACTAATGCAAGACTAGTTGTCTTACATGTCACTGTTTATAACACAGGGCGTTCATCCTTTGCTGGGACGCTTAAAAAAATATTGGGGGCATAAATTAAGAGTATACCCACTTCTCCAGGCACCACTACATCACTGCAAAATACCCTGAGCAGTTTTTCCTAAATAAAGCTCCGTCCCGTTTAAAAAAAAAAAAAAACTAACAGGCAAGAACATTCCTACCGAATTCCAAGGTGTTGGATGAACTCAAATCTCACATCAATCGACATCATCTCGCTGGGAAGGCTCGCCAAGATCATAACGCTGAAATGAACGCAGTTCCAGCGTAGAATAAAGACTTGACCTGCATGTGCAACAGGCAGCATTTAGTTCAAAACACACATTAAATTCACGGCTTTTAGTTTAACACACAAAAAAACAGTAACACTTGTTATCCTGTTCAGCATTTAACAGCAACATTTCAATCGTAATTCGACAGCTTAGATAACATTATGCAACTTAAAGGGATACTCCACTTTTTTTGGAAATAGGCTCATTTTACAACTCCCCCAGAGTTAAACAGTTGAGTTTACCGTTTTCAAATCCCTTCAGACGATTTTCTGATAGCCTATTTAGAAGAAAATCAGTAACCAGACAGTTTCTGGTCTCATTGACTTCCATAGTAACGTTAGGCCTATATTTTTTTTCCTACTATGGAAGTCAACAGACCAGAAACTGTATGGTTACTGATATTGTTCGAAATATCAGAAAATCGTCTGAAGGGATTTGAAAACGGTAAAACTCAACTGTTTAACTCTGGGGGAGTGGTAAAATTAGCCTATTTCCAAAAAAAGTGGAGTATCCCATTAAACAAAATCACAAGTTCAATATGATCAACAATGAAATATGAACATTACGAACTTATAAACACATTAACCATTAACGTTAGCTACATCACCTTTTACTCATTCATACTGACACAGAAATACATTCACTCTTAAATTAACACACCAGTACACGATCACATTTATGAAAGTTTACACATTTTAAAATGTGTACTCACCAAATCAAAAAGGAAAATGTATCAAATAAATGTCTCTTATACAGTCCTCTCTGACGATTTTAACTTTTATACAAAGTTATGCTGCTGCTCGTCTCACAGTCACGCAGAGAAAAGAAAATGGACTCCACCATACAGCAACTAACGTGGTGGGGCGGGACTTCAACATAACCTGACTTAATTGGACAAATCATTCAAATGTCAATCATCACACTGACATTCATTTCTTTTTGATTTAGAATTTTTCATACACTTTTACACTAATTCTGGTTAGTTCATTATTTTAATATCGTGAATTAATTCATTCTCTTTTATAATTAATTTGTTAAATTGTACAGGGTTACAATAACATTACCTTAACTATTGTCGTGCAGTGACCTCCGTGACCACTGTGCTCAAATGTAGATCGGAGAGCCCAGGATATTTATTCGACATAGGTAAAGAAAGTACATTTGCTTTATTTATTCAGAGTATTATGAATCATTTGATGAACATGTTTATTGTAGGCCTATATATATATATATATATATATATATATATATAAATTAGGGCTGTCAGTTAAATGCGTTATTAACGGCGTCAACATAAACCTATTTTAATGGCGTTATTTTATCTTTTTTTTTTTTATTGCGCGATTAACTGTCTTTTTGGCCGAGCAAACTTTGTAGTTTTATTACATGCTTTTGCAACAGGACACGTGGCGTTGCACTATGAAACCCATTCGTGCTAAAACGTTTTGAAAGCGCTAGTGGATCTATCTAGACTGGAAACAAAACAACATGCACGCCGCTCACACTTGTTTGGGCTTGCGAGCCGGCCAAATAGTTGGTTAACGTTACGTTTTGACCCAATAACAAAGTTTAAGTTTTATAAGCTCAAATATGCTCGCCTTGCTCTGTTCTGTGACACACGTTTGTGACTCTCCTGTTCGACCTCGTTCATCAAAATGAACAAATCTTTTTCCGAGTCATTTGGTTCATTCAACGAATGAAACGAATTGACTCAGAAAATGATTTGTTCATTTTGATGAACAAGTTCGAACAGGAGTCACACAGAACAGAGCAAGGCGAGCATTTGAGCTTATAAAACTTAAACGTTGTTATTTATTTATTAAATGAGCGATCGTTTGGCTTGATAAGACCCTTATTCATCGTCTTGAATCGTTTAAAGCCCTTTGAACAGTTTGCAGTTTGCACTTAAACTGTCTTTTGGGCCTTGAACTGTTT
>NW_024121102.1:414225-419225 GCF_016745375.1 Pimephales promelas
ATCACAACAGTCTGGATCATCTGACCAATCAGAGCAGAGTAGACCAATCACAACAGTCTGGATCATCTGACCAATCAGAGCACTGTAGGCCAATCACAACAGACTGGGCCATCTGACCAATCAGAGCAGAGTAGACCAATCACAACAGTCTGGATCATCTGACCAATCAGAGCACTGTAGGCCAATCACAACAGACTGGGTCATCTGACCAATCAGAGCAGAGTAGACCAATCACAATAGACTGGGTCATCTGACCAATTAGAGTGGAGTTGAGCAATCACAACAGACTGGGTCATCTGACCAATCAGAGCAGAGAAGACCAATCACAATAGACTGGGTCATCTGACCAATCAGAGCAGAGTAGACCAATCACAACAGACTGGGTCATCTGACCAATCACAACAGACTGGGTCATCTGACCAATCAGAGCAGAGAAGACCAATCACAATAGACTGGGTCATCTGACCAATCAGAGCAGAGTAGACCAATCACAACAGACTGGGTCATCTGACCAATTAGAGTGGAGTAGACCAATCACAACAGACTGGGTCATCTGACCAATCAGAGCAGAGAAGACCAATCACAATAGACTGGGCCATCTGACCAATCAGAGCAGAGTAGACCAATCACAACAGACTGGGCCATCTGACCAATCAGAGCAGAGTAGACCAATCACAACAGTCTGGATCATCTGACCAATCAGAGCACTGTAGGCCAATCACAACAGACTGGGTCATCTGACCAATCAGAGCAGAGTAGACCAATCACAACAGACTGGGCCATCTGACCAATCAGAGCAGAGTAGACCAATCACAACAGTCTGGATCATCTGACCAATCAGAGCACTGTAGGCCAATCACAACAGACTGGGTCATCTGACCAATCAGAGCAGAGTAGACCAATCACAACAGACTGGGTCATCTGACCAATCAGAGCAGAGTAGACCAATCACAACAGACTGGGTCATCTGACCAATCAGAGCAGAGAAGACCAATCACAATAGACTGGGTCATCTGACCAATCAGAGCACTGTAGGCCAATCACAACAGACTGGGTCATCTGACCAATCAGAGCAGAGTAGACCAATCACAACAGACTGGGTCATCTGACCAATCAGAGCAGAGTAGACCAATCACAACAGACTGGGTCATCTGACCAATCAGAGCAGAGAAGACCAATCACAATAGACTGGGTCATCTGACCAATCAGAGCAGAGTAGACCAATCACAACAGACTGGGTCATCTGACCAATCAGAGCAGAGTAGACCAATCACAATAGACTGGGTCATCTGACCAATCAGAGCAGAGTAGAGCAAGCAAGCAAACAAAATAACACATAAACACAACCGGCACATTCGGGCACTTCACTGTCAATTTTGTCCCCAAACAAACTAGACTCCCTATAGACTTCAATACAAAATAACGGCAAAAACCAACGTCCGTACACAGCCGACAGGCGGAAATAACTTAAGAAACCACTTATATAAAACATGTCAAGTAATTATATTTCCATCACTGGCTTACCTGTTGACTCGATGAGGTACAAGTAAATGTCAGGGTAAGACACCTCTGGCCACTGGGTGAGGTTGTTACACCAATTTGACGCAGGGAGAATAAAGGGACATGTTTTTAAATTGGCCAAATTAAGTTTGTGTATGTCTCTTTCAGGCTCTTTGGCAGGCAGGATGGACATATAATTACTTAAAGTGTTTTATGATTTCTTAAGTTATTTACGGTTGTCGGCGGTGTACGGACATTGGTTTTTGCCGTTATTTTGCATTGAAGTCGATGGGGAGTCTAGTTTGTTTCCCCCAAAAAGGGGGCGGGGACAGAATGTGCCGGTTGTGCATATGGGGAAAAAAAAATGAATGAATCAATCAAGTTCTTTAACAAGTTTATGCTCTGCATTTTGGCTTTTAACAGTCTGAATTGCCTCCGCCCATAGACTAAATGGCATTTCTGTTTGTTTTTACTGGACACAGATGCTGTTGATACAGCTCAAATTCAACCTCCAAAAACTCATAAAACAATCAAATAAAAACCAGTGTGCTAAAACCAGTGTTTGGGTTGTGTAACGGCTAATTTTGTATAGCTGTCTGAGTAGATTAGTATGCATGTCTGAAGCTGTCTGAAAAGATATCCGTTTCTGCCAACACCGTTTCAACAAATTACAGTGGGAAATTACATCTGTTTCCCCCCTAAAATCATCATCCAGGTGTCGACAACACATATCTTGTCAAGACATGAATGAATTCATGAAAAAATGACTTATATGAGTGCAGAAATGATGAGGCATATAAAGGGTTTCCTGGGAATAAGCCATCAGTGTGTTTAACAAGTCCCAAATTGATATTGTGTAAAACAAATAAACTTCTGGTTATGCCTTCTCCATTCCACTGCACGTTTCCTTTGTTTTCTAATGTAACGTCTCAAACCGTTTCCCTGCGCGCATGAAATGGCATTAAAAAAAAAAAAACCTTTTAAAAAATGCATCTCGTGGCCATTTTGTGTTGAGACTGCATCTCGTGTTTTTAACAGCATTAGCCTTATACAGTTAGAGAGACATTTTTGTAGTTTTGTTTTTATATTAGTCTAAGAGCATATATTTTAGTATTTATATTTATTTTTTCCAGTCATCATTTTAATTTTAGTTTAAGGCGCAGTAGATTTATTATATTTTTTTATTATTATTATTTATTTATTTATTTATTTTACAAAATATTTATATTTATCCTCATTTTATTTCAGTTTAAGTAATTTTGGTTCTTTGACCTTAATTTATTTTATTTCAGTTACATTTTCCATTAAGTTTTTCCATATATATATATATATATATATGTATATGTGTGTGTGTGTGTGTGTGTGTTACATTGTTATATATTATATAATTGAAGTATTATTATAAGAAGTAGTTTTAAGCTTTAATATTTAAGATTTCAGCTTTTTTAAATTAACATAAATTAATTTTAATACAATTTGAATTTATTTATTTTTAATTATATACTGTATATATATATATATATATATATATATATATATATATATATATATGATTTTAAATGATATATATTTTTAACTCTACATACTTTATATTTATATATAAATTATTATTAAAAAATTAAAACATTTAAAATATATCATTTAATTAACATGACATTACACACACACACACACACACACACATATATATGTATATATATATATATATAGTTACTCAAATTATATTTTTTAAATGTTTATATATATATATATATATATATATATATGATAAATATATGAATCTATAAATATATTAATTAAATATACCTATACATTCAAGTATATTATTAATTTATAATCTGAATATTATTATAAGAAGTAGTTTTAAGCTTTAATTTTTACGATTTCAGCTTTTTTTAATCTAACAAAAAACTATTTTAATACAATTTTAAATTATTTATTTTTAACTATATATATATATATATATATATTATTTTTAACTGTACATACTTTATATTTAATTTTTGTTTTTTTTAAAATAAAGCATTTAAAATATATAATTTAAGTAACATGACATTATATACAGTATATATATAAAATGTTACTTAAATTATATTTTCTAAATGTTTTTATTATATATATATATATATATATATATATATATATATTCAATAAATATACATTCAAGTATATTATTAATTTATAATCTGAATATGATATTAAATATGGTATAATATATTAATATGATGTAATAGTAATTATAATTATAATACATTTATATCAAAATAATCATCAATCACATATAAATCACAATAATCACATATAAATTCACAGACCAAACTCTATTGGATGTTTAAGTTAAACTCTAAACTCAACCCTTGAACCGATCCAGAAACCAGCGAAAGTTGTCTCGAATTTCGCATGTCAACCCACACACACTCCAAAATAACCCTTGTTGACAAGGCGTGTTTACCACAATATTTAACTAATGAATTGCAGAGTGTGGAGGATATATTGAAAAAAATGAGAGGCAAACAAATCACATACTAAATGTCAGATGTCAAACGGCCTGCCACGACCGAGCGCGTTTTGGGAAACTGATTCGAGATTGATCCTGACAGGAGTTAAATGACACTGAGCTCTGGTGACTTGAGCAACAATTCAGAAGCCTCGAGTTTTGCCATCATCCGAGTCCTAGTCTGCAGGGAACTCGACGCTCCTGGGCTGTCAATCCTGGAAATCTATAATGCTAGATATTGAATTTGGGATATTTATGACAAACCTTCAATCAATGGAAGATGTTATGAAACAAATTCACCAGTGTGCAGGTTTGTGATTATGTGTATTGATAAAGGCCTTATCGGTTACAAAACCTTCTTTAGTGAAGTTTTTCCTTATGTAGCTCAACTTGCACCAGTAACGCCACGGTCACGGGTTCCTTGAATAAAATCAAACCTGCAAAAGCAACATAAACAGACCAATATCACATTGCTGTATTAACATTTGTGCACAAGATGTGAGCTTGGACCTCTGCAAGGTCTCTTTTAGATGGTGAATAACAAGATGACCTTAATTCCCATCCCCAAACCATTATAATTCGACTGTGTAATGTTTGATCTGGCTGATGGCTAACAATCCTCCCATTAAGATGTCCCTGAACATGGGTTATTTGCCTTTAAAATGTAATCATGCATGTAAATGTTTCACCTCCCCATTACAACCCATTTGAATACCTAAGGCAGTTAAATGAGGTTTTTCTTTATTAAGTACTATTAACATTTCTATTTGTTCTGCTCTACTGAGTTCACCGAGTGCCTGTTATGTCAAATATTTCAAAAATATTTGAAAATCGAACAAAAAAATAAAGGTACGAAAGGATGTACTTAAATGATTTTTTTTATTAAGATAAACTATTGCATACGACATTGCATATTATGTAATCAAATAAAAAAAAACTCTTTTATTGGTTTATAATATCTTATGTAGCATCTGGAGCAATCCGACACACACAAATTATTGAT
>NW_024121102.1:429225-479225 GCF_016745375.1 Pimephales promelas
TTTAAGTTGATTGAACTGGAAAAAGTGAGTTAATACAATGAAGGAGATTAATTTAATCATCAGAAACTCAAAATAATAAGTTATCTCAACTAAATAAATTATTATAAAGTTGATTTGACAAAAGAAATTATGTTTCGTACCGTTCCAATGAAGAAAAACAAATATAAAAATATCCGGTCCATCATAAAGCATGCTGAGGTGAACAATATTCATGTTTCATGTAGCCATTTAGGTACATTTATTTTGTTTCATAATATTTATCTAATTTTGAAGGACTGTTGCTTATAAAAAACGCCTCTCGGTTTCAGGCACTATGTTGTGCCCTGTTCATGGAAAATGCCTTGAAATAGCAAAAAGCCTTTTACAGATGGATGTTGCCTGTGTTTATCGCACTCTCAGATGTTTGGCCTTTCACAATGGTCAGCGCATTGCTCTGTTATCAGCTCTCTATGCATTCAAGCCTTTTGCAATGCTATCTGCCATGCACACCCAGCCTCTATTTATTTGAGGACAAGAGTCTGTACCACACCTATGCCAGCCACTATTTCAGGGAGACATGTATTTTTGGTCGCTGCATGATAGTCATTAAGTCTTTAAATGTATCCCATGGTGCAATTAGCCCACCCACACATGAGAAAAGCTTGCTGGTGATTGGTGGGGGATGTCAGATCCTCAACCCCCACATGTCTCCTCAGCTGGCGGCATCAGCAAGTTGCATGCGTTCACCGCAGCTTTAGATTACTAAAATGAGAATCATTCCAGGTTAAGAAGAAAGGCATAATAAACTTGATGTGCGAAACGCTTCAGCACAATTTGCTGCTTGCTCTAAGGTTCAACAATTTTAGTGGATGTTGATTAGTCCAGCTGTGCGAAAATACACAATATAGCACCAGATATGACATCTCCGCCATAACTATTTACCTCAGTTTAAATGTTAGAGACTATGGGCCCTATATACCCGGTCAGGCACGAAGCAAGTGTTTTTTGCTGGTTTCAGCCCGACGCAGTTATCATTTTTTTTTTACGTCCAGTGCCATATTGTTTAAATAGCAAGTGCATTTGCGCGCCCATGGGCTGCTGGTTTGAAAAACGAGGTGTGTTCAGGCGCATTGATATTTTGAGGCAACTTAAATAAAATGAAACCTGGTCTAAAGTCAATGGCGCAATATTTTTTGTTATTTAAAGAGTGCATTAGTAATATGTGCCTATAGGCGGTTCCACAACACGCGGGTCCTAGATTTTGCGTATTACACACACCGATGGTCTGCTTGAGCTTTAACCTTGTGCGCGAGCAGATCCGTTTCTTCACTAGAGAAGCGCTCAGTCCTTCCACATGCAAATTCCACCATGTAAATAGTGAATCCACCATGGCCCGAGCGGAAGTGGCTTTTAAAGGGAATGGGAGAAGAGACTCTGATTGGTTTATTGAACGTTAAACCCAAGACACACCCATTTCTCACCATTTTTGGGAAAAATGGACCACCGACCATTTTTCCCGTCGTAAAACTAGCAAAAGTGGATTCGGACACGCCCTAGTGCACTTGCGCCTTGTGCTTTAGACCATGCGCTTAGATCCTTAAAATAAGGCCCTAAGGCTTGGTTTCACAAACAGAGCTTAGATGAAGCCAGGATTAGGCCTTAGTTCAAATTAGGGGTGGGACAAAATATCGAAAGTGCTATATATGAAGACTTCAGATGCAAAAGCCTCTAAGTGCCATTTGAAATTTTCTTCTAGAATGATCATTTTTATCAAGCTTGTATATTTAAGTTCAGTGATTTCACTTAAATGGCAATGATAATTACCTATTAATTGTTATTTAAGTGAAATCACTGAACTTAAATATACAAGTTTGACAAAAATCATCATTAAAGAAGAAAATTTCAAATGGCATTTAGAGGCTTTTGCATCTGAACTCTTCATATATAGTTGTCGCTAAGCGAGAATCGCTAAGCTGGCGCTAAATATCAATATTTTAATTAATAAAAAAGGCACGCTAAATTGATTTTCCCTGCTTCCCAGCATCTCTTCATGGTTCCTCGAGGTGGCACTCAACACATGAATGAGGGAAACCTGAATATAAGTTAACTAGCCTAAGAAAAAGAGGTTAACAAGATGAGGGACATCAGCTTGAGTAAAATAACCAGACACGTTTATGCCCAATGTCTGGACGCACTTCAGCTTTCACACCATTGATGGGACAAACAAAATCGACAATACAAGAACTGCCTGGTAAAAGTAAAGTGCACGGGTAATACCGTCACCTGGATCTTATTGAAAATGTTTAATTTACTTAAAATGTTCAATTTGATTTACAGACTGAGCTGTTTTCTAACAATTTGGACTTAAAACAACAGAGAAAACCTGCACTTATCCTTTTTACGGCCATTTTGTTTTCATAGCTAGACAGATATCGTGATGTATCATTATAGGATTGTCTGGCAATATATTGATTATCACAGAATTGCTGAATCCTGATATTATCGTTATCGTGAGCTATGTATCGTTTATCGTATCGTGAGGTACCGTATCGTATCGTATCGTGATTCCCACCTCTAGTTCAAATAGGACAGATTTTATTAACGTGCTTTAGAAATAAATAAAAAAAAACATTACTGGTGTGCATCTTGAGACAAAGCAATTTCAAGATATGTTAGTGCAAGTTGTTGCTTTCAGTTAAATCAGCTCAAACATGCATTTTAGTCTGAGGATATACCTTAAACCTTGTCTGTGAAACCAGAGGTTTATCTTGTAGAGGAAAGATTGAGTTTAATACATTTGCATATTCAAAAACCTGGTAAAAACTGTAATCTTGAAATCTGTAATAAATAAAGTTAATCCATTCCACACTTAATGTATGATTATTATAAAATGTCCTTTGTATCTTATAGCTAAAGCGTGTCATTTCCACACCCCTAGCATCGCCAAAAGGAACTGAAAAAGGATTGTTTTCAAACAAAAGAAAAAAAGTATGAATTCAAATTGTGTCCTTCAATAGTGCAGCCCTTCAAGTGTCCCATGTTATTCACTGTATCCATCCTCAAAATGAAAATCTGTTTCTTGTGTTTCAGGTCAGTGCATCAAATCCAGCAACAATTCTCCTCATAACATTCTTAGCTCGGTATTGACACCAGAAACATTTCAGCTGTACATCTCCCAGTCACAGTTTCACGGTATGAAATGTATTTATCAATCAATATGCAATATGTATCCAGTCTGCGCACAGGAGACAAATAGAAAACACTGTCAACGAGGCCTGTAATGGTTGCTATTGTGTCTTCTACATACATCTGCAGAAAAAAACAAACAAACTGGTGTCATTTTGGAAATTGCTAATGGATTCTGTAAGATTTCTATATAGAAATGGTTACAGTGACCTATGGATGTGTGCATATGTTTATATTCTGTAATCATTCTTGCCTCTCTTTTTTTTAGGCTGTTCATTTTCCGGGTCTCTAAGATGACTTGACAAGTTCAACCAAAAAATGAGAATAAAAACAGTCATTAGGCTACTTGCTCAATTGCCCTCATGATTTATTCAGAAAAAAAAAGAAAAAGAGATGTTTTGAAGAATGTTCAAGCTGCTCATTTTATTCAATGAAAATCACTATAGCGGGATCTAAACTTTACAGTAACAATAAAAACAGGAAAAAGTGAATCATTTGAAGTTAATTTCGGAGTGAACTATTTATTTACACAGCAAAAATTCATTTTCTTAAATGTTTTTGTCTTGTTTTATGGTAAAATAAAACAATAATAACATATACTTTAATATTTAAGGGTATTTTACTGTAAAACAAAAATACAATAAATGTAATTTTAAAATATATATATATATATATATATATATATATATATATATATATTTGCTTTCCATGTACAATCTAAAATCCCAATCAACAGAATTTAAAAGAATTGTCTTAAAAGAAAGGAAACCCCGGCTGAGACCTCGACCCGTCAGGCCGAGAGTGGTTAGATGGCCTCTGACACCCTTAAACAACAAGAGACAGAGATAAGTGGGGTCAGTTTGAAATATGATTAAACTACAGGCTTGTGCACGCCTATGATTTAAAGAGCATGCTGCAAACTATTCATCTTCACAACCCACACACATAGTCAGCTAGATTTTTCTGGAACAAAACTAAAAGCGAGCGAGAGAGGGGAGGACATGCCGGGGGGTAGGTGGACCAAACTGGGCCAGATAAAGCATGTCTCTCTGGGAATATTTGAACAGGTAAACACATAAAAATGAATATTTGCCAATGCCATGATTTTAAAGAAGCGGAGACAGTGTTCTACTTTTTGCCTTGCTTTAAACATCTGGTTTAAAGACATTAATCGAGCGAAAGCGAAAACTTTGATGCGTTTTGCTCATTCATTTTTTGGGGGCCTATAAATGCAAACTTTTCAAAACAGGCTTCAAAGTGCAAGTTTTTGAAAACGACACCGTTATGTCTCCATGTAAACTACAAAAACATACATTTTCGAAAACGGTGACATCATGTGCATGTGTATTATGTGTTCAGTCTATAGGAGCGTAGTGTCATGACACAACGTAGGTCATGACGGACCAATAGGAATCTCACTAGAGAGGCCAATTTACTTTGAGTGAAACTAAAACAAGCAAATGCACATTGGCGTGCAATCACATGCATCAGTTGCGCAGTCTCGCAGTGCGGGTATTTAACAAGCAGCTGTTGCGATTGCACACTAGATTTTTGCTACGGAGCCAAAACACTTCGATGCCTCTGCTTGTAGTGATTCTTCAAACAAGCCTTCCTGGAACTCTCCCTCTCGGTGCGGGCGTGACAGCGCGAGCAGTTATTCTCTCTCTGTTGCTGAGCAAAGAAGAAACAAAGAGCTGTTATAACAGCTGGTAAGATCTGCAGCGAGAGAGATTCAGCGCACAGGCGGGTGCACGTTCCATCTGTGACCGCTGTGACTGTTCCCCTGCGTGCTTCAGCACCAGCGAGAGTAGTCCCTAAAAGAGCTTACACAGATAGTTCGTGTCTTTTTCAAGATGACGTTCTATCTGTGTGTTTCTGGATGCGGTCGTTACCTGGGATCGCGGGATGGTCACGATCGCTGCCTCGTGTGTCTCGAAAATGACCATCTTGGAGCTGCGTTCAAGACTCTCATTCCTGCAAAGGGGCGGATGTGACACGGGTGACCTGAGGATTGTGGTGCGCACGCTAGAGGTCTTCACGGGCGTGCCCAAACCGGAAGAGACCCGTAATGTGAAACACCGAACTGACCCGGACCCGTCGTTCATTTTTAAAAAGTTGGACCCGGACCCGTACAGACCCGAGAAATGGCATAAATGTACTGCCCGGACCTGACCTGGACCCGTCTATTATTTGAAAACTGGACCCGAACCCGGCAGGAAGACACAAACCCGACTGGACCTGATTGTCACATATTATTTCACACTAGTTGTTGAGCCGTCGTCTCAACTCAACTCAACTCAACTTTATTTATAGAGCACTTTCAAGACCACAAGTGGAAGAGACTTAAAAACATACAACAATGCTTTGTATTGAACTCTGTATCTTATGGGTAACCAGTGTAATTTAATTAAAACCGGAGTAATGTGCTCTCTCTTCTTAGTACCTGTTAAAAGTCTGGCAGCTGAGTTCTGAACGAGTTGCAGACGGGAGAGAGAGGCCTGACTCACACCCAGATACAAAACATTACAGTAATCCAAACGGGATGACACAAAAGCATGAACAACCTTCTCCATATCATCAAAAGTAAGGATAGATTTCAATTTAGCAATTGATCTAAGATGGAAAAAACTATTCTTAACGACAGCATTGATTTGCTGGTCAAATTTAAGCTCAGAGTCAAAAATGACACCAAGGTTCCTCACACTAGACAGAGCTTTTTCCCAGGAAACAACCCCAGGCAATCATCATCCACACACCCCTTATTTCCAAATAAAATCATCTCGGTCTTATCCTCATTTAATTGGAGAAAGTTATTCGCAAGCCAACACTTAACTTCGGCCAAACATGCATGGAAAGACTGAATGGCACATTTATGCCCATGTTTCAATGGTAAATAAATTTGAGAATCATCCACATACAGATGATACTGAATCCCAAATTTCTCAAAAATCGAGCCTAGAGGGAGCATATAAAGGGAAAATAAAATAGGTCCCAGTATAGATCCCTGTGGAACCCCACACACAAGAGGGGCAACAGAAGAAAAATATTCCCCTAAACTGACTGAAAAGGTCCTATCCTTCAAATATGAAGAGAACCATTTCAGGGCTAAGCCCTGAATACCAACCTGATTCCTAAGACGATTAATGAGAATGTTATGATCCACTGTATCGAAGGTTGCTGTAAGATCTAACAAAAGCAAAACAACACGGTTTCCAGAATCAACACCTCGTAGGATATCATTAGAGACCCTCAAAAGAGCAGATTCTGTACTATGACCAGCTCTAAAACCTGACTGGAATCTATCGGCAATATTATTCCTCATTAAATAGTCATTTAGCTGTGCATGCACAATTTTTTCCAGTATCTTTGAAATAAAAGGTAATTTCGAAATTGGACGAAAACTACTCATGTCAAAGGAGTCTAGGCCATTTCTTTTTAAAAGGGGCTGAATAACCGCATGCTTAAAACTAACCGGAACAACACCAGATGACAAACTAGTATTCATAATAGAAAGAATGGTCATGGATAGAATACTAGAGAAATGACTCACTTCCTTGTAACGTTACCTGACTGACTGTGATGCATTACAATCCACCGACAAGAAAGTTCTATCCATGTCATTTCTCTAGTTATTCCAAGCTTAATCCACTCATTATTTCAGCTTTAAAAGTCCACTTGATGTCCCGGTGATGGATGACAAATGCAACCTTGCACATGCACATTCTGACTAGAGTTAACTCGGATAATAACTTTAACTGTTTGCCATTTTGAACTATGATAACGACGATTGCTTGTTGCTTGTTCAGCTTGATCATATCTGTGCTCTCTGCCTTTCATTGAGTCTGAATCCGACCACCAAAACTTTAAGACTAAACAAGACGGTTCATTTATATTATTATAAACATTGGAGAAAATGTAAAGCACGGCTTGGCGGAAGCTCTGTTCTGGTTGCGATAGAAACATGACACGCGCTTGCACTCCGATCGCACGTTAAACAGACCCGGGACCCAAAGTAATAGATTCGGACCCGACCCGGACCCGGCTGATCATTTAAAATATAGACCCGAACCCTTCCGTTATAGACCTCTAGCGCGCGCTTCCTTCGAGGAACCAACCCCCTAGTATCCCTCAACCCCCCTCATGCTCCGCAACCATCCGAGCCGCCAACAGAGTGTGCTGGACCATTCTCGAGATGTGTACCAGTCGTTTTGTTTGGTGCTCCCCGCGACGATCAGATATGGAGATATGCGGTTCAGATATCTCTGCAAATAATGTCTCGGAGCCGCTGCCTCCTTTGGGTGTGCTAGCGGTGCCTGAGATCAAGGCCATGCTTTCCCGGGCCGCCAACAGGGCCGGGCTTGTTTGGAACCCTCCACCGTCTCCCGAAGCCTCGAGGTTGGATGATTGGTATTTCGGGGTGGCGCGCCCTGGTTCTCAGCAACCCACCCCAGAGCCCCAATGAGGAGCTCACGGGGACGTGGACGGCACCTTTTACTACCAGAAACCGTTCCAGTGGTTCCTCCTCCCTCACAACCCTTGATGGCAGGGCAGCTATAAGGGATACACGCGTATCCAACCAGTGGAACGCCAGTTGCTAGGCAGCTAACTCCACTTGGTGTGGAGAACCATGTGGGACTCCCTTCCCAGACCTGTTCACGAGTTCACACTTACATATAATTTTGAGTGAGTAAGATTCAATGTGTATTTGGCGTGCTGACCGGAGGGAGGGCTCCGAGCTCGGAATTCTGCCCGAACCCAGAGTACTCCCCCCGTATGTAAGTGATTTTAGAAAGAGGAGTGTGGAGAAGGGGTGGAGGAGGGATGCTGCAAACTGTCAATGAATCGAGGTAAGACTGCTGAGTCTATATGTACCCTCTTATCATTGATTGCTGATTGCTGTCCACTGGTGTTAATTATCTGAACATGCTCCTCCTGAACTCAGTTAATAAAACTTCATTAAGTAATTCATAAAGCTTACAAGGCCTGTGGGGAGGCTGCCTCGGCCGAGCACACTTTGGCGTTGCTGCAAGTTCATCAGGCTAAGGGACCTAAGAAACTGCACAAGGGTTGTCACGACCCACTAACTCTTCAGGAACTTCGGCAAGCGACGGACCGCACGCTCAGTGGGCCTTGCGATGTCCACACTGGTGGTCCAGGAATGCCATCTCTGGCTGTGTCTGTCCGACATGCGGGAGACCAAGAAGCTCCGGTTCCTTAACGCCCCCGTGTCCCAGACTGGCCTCTTCGGCGACGCGGTCGAGAACTTCGTCCAGCAGTTCTCGCCTGTACAGAAGCAGACTAAGGCCATCAAGCAGATCCTGCCGTGGCGGACAGCTGCTGCCTCCGTCTGCTCGTTGCCGGGGGCGTCCTCCTGCGCCTGCCCTGCTCCCACACCACAGCAGCAGCCTCCATCGAATCGGCGCCATTGAGCCGGGTCGCAAGCAGGGCGCCCCACCGGTCCAGGCCCCCGCGAAGAAGGGCGGCAAAGCCAGAGGCAAGGGGCTCTAGGACGGGCAACCCAGAGATGGCAGGGACTGCTCTCCTGGAGACGATGACCGCATCGCTCCCTCCCACGGAAGAGGGCCGGGTGGAAAAATCGCAATTTCATTTCGTTCCACCGCTGGCTTTAAAACAAAAAAAGATGTTCAAATTCTTTACTACTATAGCTATATTTTTTGACTCTAAAAATTGATGTTTTTCATTTTTGTTGTATACTGTATATGTTCAAGTCACGTGTTATCATATAACTGAAATCATTAATTCAAAATATGAATACATTTTTTGGTAGTAGCAAAATCGCCCTCATTAAATCATAAATTATGTAATTAAAGAGTAGCCTCTATATATGGCCAATCACAGACTGCAATCTTCATATTAAAGACATTATTTAATGAACTGTGATCTTGAATGCTGACCAATGCAAAAAAAAAAAAAAAGAAAAAAAGAGCCCAATATAGTAGCAGCTTTGCTATGAAACTGCACCATCCCTTTTACACAAGAACAAATTGTGTTCTCTACAACCTGAGGTTAATCGTCTTGGTCAAGGACACAGTGCTCATGTTCATGGATCAACTGAAAACATTTCTGTTACTACCCCAGATCACCATTATATCTCTCCATACATCTTCCTTTCAGCCTTCAAGACAGCATAACCAAACCAGCTTCACACAGGGTCACTGTGTATTTGACCTTGTTGGATGAAGAGATAAGAATTCTACTACTCGGACCCATTAACCTCACTCTATAAGAGCATGTTCGGCAGGACACCAGCGGTTCTCCGGCAGGACACCACAGACGCAGCTGCTGGAGACTGATCACTATGTCTATGGCACTGAATGCTTCTATCAATCTTGCAATGACAAGCTCCCATTTTGGTCAGACCCAAGTTAAGAAAAGAGAAGAAACAACTTAGACACGTTGTCTTTAAGTCCTGAGGAGGGGGGCCTGCCAAAACTGCTGAAGAAGGGAATGTCCCGTCAAGCACACATGATTTGAAGGGGTGATTTCCACTGGGAAAAAACTTTGAAATGAATCCAAATTTAAAGTCGTCAAAGTTTAAAGTTATTGCACTGTTTTGAAAAAGTAGTTAACTGATATATATATATATTGTGTTTACATAATATATGTGGGTGCACTGTGTATAATTATTTACAAATAATAATATTTATATAATAATATAAATAACATATAAATCTATATACAGTATATACATGAAAATATTTCTTAAATATATACAAGCATGTGTGTGTATTTATATATAAAAAATAATTATACACAGTGCACCCACATATATTATGTAAACACAAACTTTTACTCTGAATGTGATTAATTGCGATTAATCATTTGACAGCCCTAATATATATACCCACAAACATATGTATACGTATACATTTATAATATATACATATAGTTTTTATTTGCATATTATTTATTTTATTATTTATTAATAATGATGTATTATTAATTATAATTATTAATTTATATTTATTAATTTTATATGCATATAGGACTTAAAATGCAAGAATACAAACAGTTTAAAACTAATTTGTGTGATGTACTTTTCTATTACATAAAAATAACATCAAAATGAAATATATATATATATATATATATATGATATTATTTATCATAGAATATTGTAAATGATACAATAATAAAATTTTAGAAACAAATTTTGATAATTTGTATTACTTAACTTACTGTAACAAGTCTGTATTAAACTAAATAAATTGTTTACAATTGAGAAAATTTAATGATATTATTTACCGGTACTAATCTGCATATAGGGTCTAAATAATGTTCCTGGGTGTCAATTTTAAAATAATAAAAAGTAGGTTATAGGATTGCTACATTTTTGTACTTGAAATAAGTTGATAATTTGAAAAAGTTTTCACTAGAATTATTTACAAATCAATACGAGAGAACAGTTTAAAATCACAATTTTAGTTTGGGGAAACAAACATTTGTTGCTTTAAAGCTAGCTACTTTTCATACTATGTTATGCTAGATAATAGTTTAACACGTCTAACAGCCCATTCTCACCCCCAAGGCGTCACTTAACTGACGCCTTGGGAAGCATTTGGACATGCTTTAATATCTGACGCTTTAGGCGCCATTTAGCGTCAGTTAGATGACGCCCTAGGATCGCGTGTACCCTACCCCCACCCCACACCTAAACCTAACCGCGTCCTCTAACAGACGCTTTCCTTTAGCGTCAGTTAGATGACGCCGTAGGATGGCGTCATGTAAGTGACGCTAAAGGGCGCCTAAAACGTCAAATATTGAAGCATGGTCAAAGGTGACGCCTTGGGGTGAGATTGCGTTGCGTCTAAACGTTGGCAACAAAACCATGGGATTTGGACATCTAATGCTTTACAGCATTACAGCATCTGCAGAATTTTCTCTCTGCTTCAATTTTCTATACATGCATCATCGTTACGCAACAAGACACAGAAAGGCAAAGATGATGAGCAAAGAGACGTCTAGAGAGGGACTCTACCGCGCGCGCTGGGTAAGTGCATCCAAGAGCTTGTCGTGTGGGAAGTTGGTTTGTGCCATGATGAAAGCCATTCCCTGAAACAAACCCCATCCATCACTGCATCTCCAGATCCCAGGACAGAGGCAGCGCTCGCATGAATCCTCTTCCCTCCTGCCGCTGCAGCTGCAAACAGTCTCTGTGTCATCAGACGGTCAAAGGAAGACGCTCTCTCTTGAAAGCCAGTGTGGGGTGTTGAAATGCCATCGATGTCCTAGTTTGTGACACGTGGCTTCTAACAAATCAATTGTGGGGAAAAATAAAAAGCTCGTGCAATAAAACAAGTCCTCTTTAGATATGTGATGTCTTATACACATAAAACACACATGAAGGCATTATACATTTCTTCGGTTAAAATGCTAAAACTTAAAGGTGCAATATGTAATATTTTTGAGTATCTATTTACAGAAATGCAAAATGACATCCATAACTATATTTTCAGTGGTGATTAAAGGCCAATTTATACTTCTGCGTCGAGGGTACGCCGTAGTGTACGGCGTTGGCTACGCACGTAGGCGACGCCGTTGTGAGCATTTATACTTCTGCGTTCTTCTGCGTTCAGGTCTTGGTTGCTCTGCAGTACTGCTCCGAAACGCTAGTTGGCGGCGGAGGGTTTTAATGTTCCACTGTGTTTAGATTAGTCGCAGCTAGGTTACTACAAGCAATAGCGATTGAAAGAGAGCTGATCATGTTGGAGTTGGAGCTTATTGAGGTGGAAAAACAGATCACTTTAGTGAAATTACTAAAACTGAAAGGCAGAAACGAGAGAAGATGTCGGAGGAGATGGTACGTGTGGAAATCATAGACAGTAGTGGAAATGCGTGAGAAGGTACGTGCGGAAATGCGTAGGAGGAAATGCAATGCCACCAAGCCGACCAATCACCGATCTTGCGGTCCGCGTCGCCGCGACGTGTAGTTACATTTTTGAAGAGGTGCGCGTCAGGCGACGGCGAAGGGTACGCGGTATGGGACGCGTCTGTGCGTATGCTACGCCGTACCTAATGTGCGCACCCTACGCAGAAGTATAAATTGGCCTTAAAGAACTTACTTATGTTTTTATTACCTTAGAATGAGACAATTATATCTCCATAACCGCGGGAATCCCCTTCTATGAAGGTCGACATATTGTGACGTCATGTTTCTACCGTAGCTGAGCGGGAACAAACAACGCTGGATTGCGTTTCGTCTCTACCTTGAAAGAGAAGCAGCAGAAAGCTAAGCTAGCCATAGACACCGTTAGTAGTGACTTTTCCCTTGTGAGTGGTGTAAAATGTGTAGTTGGATTGTTTCATGTAACTTAGTTCTCCCTTGCTGTGTTATGGCTTTGCTATGTGGGATAAATGTGCTGGTTACGTTCGTAAGACAGCTGATTAGCGCTCTAGTCATTGACCATAAAACTGTATGTTATAGGCATCACCAACCCGTCGATCTTGGAAGCATTTTAAGCTAATCGTGAAGAGTTTTCAAAATCAGAGAAAAAGCCTATTTTGTGTAGTAAATGGTGTCTAGGGAATGCGGAGGCGCGCACTGTTACAATCATGTCATTTTTGCCGCACGCACCTTTGGGCTCATGCGGATGCGGCGAGTACAAACAAGGCTTTACGCTTTAACCAGCTCAGCCACAGTAACAGCTCATATTAGCCAGCTAAACTTTTACTACACTGTTAGAAAAAAAGACATAGTTAGATAGTTTCAAGTGATAGTGGTACTCAGGATGCGATTTGTGAAAAAAAAAAACAGAGGGGGGGATGTTTTAAAAAAAAAATCATCAAAAAATTCATGAACTTCACTGCATTTGCAGGAAAAAAAATTCTTAATAACTCATGAAGTATCCTAACGCAATATTTTTAATAGCTTCCCACACATATATGAACTGTGATCATGCACAACGAAAAAACATGCAATAATTAAATCAATAGATTAATAGGGTAGAGGCTAATTTATATCAGCCTCTTCTGAACCAGGGATTGATTGCAAAGTTAAACCACAATAGAAACAGTTTTACTGCTGCTGTTACGTTAAAGTTATAATGTTAACGTTACATCGCGATGCTGAGCTACAGTGAAATGATAGAAAAGACAGATGCATTATCTATGTTTGTTAATTCGCCTCATTTGCGCCGCAGACGTAAACGCGTCTTTACATTGAATTATCATTGAAATCACTCGCGCCAGATGTTCAAGAGTGAGTGACTAATCAAAAAAACTTTGCTTTAGTCTCAGTTGAGTGAAAAACACCGTGTGTATAACTTCGGCCATTCGCAAGTGTCTCGCAAGTGTTGATAGGCTATTATACGAGGTGTAACCAATCAGAGCAAGTTGAGCAAGTCTGCAGACTCGTGCAGAGCGGCAGAGCCAGCCAAAGTAGCGCATTTAAAACTAAAATTAACTTTAATCAAAGCACGGATCCGTGATAAGTTTTCTGATCCGTCTCACCACTAGTGTAGGATCACTGATCACTTTGAGGGGGGGGGGATAAAAATAATTAAGCAGAGGCAGGGATACATTGACCAGAAAGGGGGAAATCCCACGCATCCCCCCCGGCAAATCGCACCCTGGTGGTACTTCTCCCTTGCTGTTTGGGTTTGCTATGACTATGGGTTTGCTATGGGTTTGCCACTCACACCAATGTTTGAGGAAGCAGTCTGCAAGACGGTGGTTGATTATACAACTGTGGCCATGGAAGAGATTGGACCACCTGAATTCAATTGTTTGGAGGGGTGTCCCAATACTTTTGTCAATATAGTGTGGTAGAAAAACTTCAATACCCACAATGCACTGGACATGTTGCCATCCAAAGCCACTCACACCAGTCTGTTATTGATATTCTTACTAGAGTCAAATACTGCCTTGCTTTAGTAGGAAATACTTCTTAGCAAACTTTAAGTCATAACGGTGTCGACTTGTGTTGTTCTTGGGTGCAAGAATTCAAAGTGTAACTGTTTAGCAGGAGAGAGTTACCTTCGGTTGCCAATTATCGGATCCAATGTGTTGTAGGCAATGGCTAGAGGCTGCAAATCATAAATACGGAGAGAGCGCCGCGATGAACAATCTGAAAAACCTCAAATACACCCAACCACGGAGCAAAACAGCGCACTCTCATCCCAAGACGTCATATAACTGATGTCTTGGGACGTCTTTTGACCATACGTCAATATCCGCCTTTTTAGGGCCCCCTTAAACGTCGATCAGTTGACGTTATCGGATCCTAACCCTACCCCAGACCTAAACCTACCCCATCACCTAACTGACGTTAAAGGTAAAGCGTCAGTTGTATGATGGCCCGGGATCGTCATCTACCGACGTTTAAGGGGGCCCTAAAAAGGCGGATATTGACGTATGGTCAAAAGACGTCAGTTATATGACTTCTTGGGATGAGACTGTGTTAAGCAAAACGCCGTCGCGTTCAGGTAAGAAAGCTGTTGCCTCTGTGTTCTGTTTTTACCTAACGCTGTTTAAAGAGAAGACAACATACAATGCAATTTTCAGTGATAAACTTACCCTTACAATAACAATACGTTTTTTTAATAACCCTCTTCCAATCGGACTGTCTGTGGGCGAGGATACAAAAACTGTAGTATAATCTGTTGTTTTTACAAAAGCCCTGCTGTTTAAAGTACTTTTTCTGACAAATAAACGTGAATTTATTTGTAGTGCATTTTCAAATCCGTTCTCAAAAAGGGGGGTCATAGTATCATACTTTAACAGTTAACCCCCCTTTTTGAGAACGGATTTGAAAATGCACTATCCAAACCTAAATGGTCGTAATTCAATAATCCTTTGGAACAAAGACCTAAGTTTGGTCTTGCTTTAAAGAAAAGGGCAAACTTTTCAAAATCCTGTTAACACGGGAAAAACATTGTAAAGAGGGCGGGATGACTGATCCAGACATTTTTTTGTTACACAGGGAAAGATGATTTGAAGAATTTTCAGTGCTCAACATGGCTGTAAATACATTTGACAAACCAAGCTAATAAATTGATTTAGCATTTAGGCTGAGATAAATATTATTGCATTAGCTGTAGAAAAGTAAATAAATAAATACATTTAGGATCATAAAACTTCATAAATTGCCAAGCTACCAAAAAACCTTTATTAAACCAAACACATCTGGTTGTGCTTCTATAACGCCACTTTATTGCCTCCATGCGCAATGACAAATGCTGGCAGTTCTCTAAATAGAGCTGGTAATTATAGCCCAAAGTATCAACTCCAGATGAGATAAAAAAGGTGAACAAAGGTGACTGGTTGCCCCCTCCACCCCAGGATAGATGAACAACGATTTCACCTGCAAGAGCAGAACACAAAAAACCCCTCTGTCCACTAAACTTCAGGCAACTGAGATTCTCATTTTAAACGGTAACCGTCTCTGACATGTACCTCTAATGGAATTTTCAAGCACTGGGGCATTTTGCCCCCCTCATTTCATTTGTTAAAGTCAGGCCTATAACGCACACAGGTTGTGCTTCGCGGAGCAAAGAGGATTTCTAATCTTTAAACAAGGAAAAGATGAAGAAATGTATTTTCTGACTCTTCCCTCGCCGCTGTTAAATTGTACCTGTAGCTCAGGCGTAGCTAAAAGCAAACCAAAAACACACCTAAAGGGAGATTTCCATCTAAATCCCATTTAACCTGCAGTATCACGCCTTGGCATTTGTCTAGCTCATGATATTTCCTGTGAGTGCCTTCCCAGAAGAATGCTTGTTCAGACAATTAAATCACATATCTTTGCTGTCATATTATCTTATAGCATGGCTGCCATCATGGGTCCAATGAGACCATATGATAACAACCTGACTTTTGCAATTACTTCCATGACAGTAGTTGATTTAGGGCACCTACACGGGAGAATGCTGCGAATACATTGGTTTCAATGGGGATTATGCTTCACAAGGAAAAACGCAAAGTGACACGCCGTCATGAGACTAACACTACTAAAATCTGTGGTTCCAATTCATTGTAATTCGTTGGTTTAAAATTGAAAATGTCAGTTTGAAACAGTTAATTTGCATGTTAAAATAGCTGATTAGTCAGCTAAAATAGCTAAAAATGCTAAAAAAAGAAACAACGAGAATACTAGTTTGAGTACCTTACAGCTAGCCTCCTAGCTTAGCATACTGCTAACTGTTACCTGCAAGAGTAACATACAAATAGCTGATTAACTTGCAAAAATTCTAAAAAACTACAACTATTCACCAGTCTGCAAGTTTAAAGATTGCTAGCAAAAGCAGCCAAAATAAACATCTATCATTCTGTTTTTAACAGTTAGTCAAACAGTGTAGCCGTTTTTAGCAAACAGTTATCCTGCTTGTTTAACTGATTAGCCTTTCCCATCTTACAGTTAGCCTGATAGCATAGCATACTGCTAACTGATTCATCTGTTAGACTGGCATAAACACATAGCTAATTAGCCTGCAAAAAAGCTACAACTGCTAAAAGAGGATTTTGTGTTCCTTGCATCTACCCTGACAACAACTCACTGCTAGTTGATGAACTTGCAAGATTACCATAACAGTAGCTGATTAGCCTGCTAAAACAGCTAGCTGATACTAAAGGATAAATAGAATTACTATTTTGATTGTCTTAATGACTAGGCCTACTAATTGATGAACCCTAACCCCATATCATATCTACAACACTACTTGTTTGTCTCTTTTTGGCCAGCGAGCCCGATCAAATGCAAGCGTATACCTTCATTTAAATGCAACTTACTTATTTAAAAACAACAACAACAACAACAACATATGGCCTTATGTAATATTTTTCATGGCATTATTGTGTGCTACTTGATTCAATCAGGAGTGTTATTCGCATGAGAGATTTTCCAAACGAGTCATGTGAATTAATAGCGGATTGAGCAATCCACCGGGGATCCGAATGAGCGTAATGACCCGTGCAATTTCCATCTGATGCATGGCATGTAAATTAGGATGTGACACCTTTTATAAGTGGTGGATTTGCATTTTCCCATCATTCAAAACGCCAAGCTTTACGACTGGTCAATGTATGGCAAGGTAATTGCGTGATAACTGTCTAATTTCCTCAAGTATATGGCCATTCGTTTATATTTTTTTTCCTGTAGGTCATTGAAGCGGCAGCCTCCAGGAGTGACGGAGATTCAGAACATACCAATAATAATTCCTGGATAAATGTTAGTGCTCAGTTGAAACTCATAGCGAAAGTTATGCAGTACCTCATCACCCAAATATTATCTTGTCATAATTTGCACACCCTCGTGTTGTTCCAACCCATTTTTCATGTATTGTATTGACGATGCCAGCAATTACCACACTTAGTGCTGGTTTGAGGTTACAAGAGTGTGCTGAATACTAAATAGAGCCCATGTTAATAAGCTCTCCATGAATCGTTATTGTTTAACAACTACAGCTAGTGTATTATTGCAGATCATTACTGAGTATTACTGAATATCCCACATCTTCCTGTCCTGCTGTTTGCGCTTGTCTGATTTTAAATTGGTTCATAACTAAATTACTAAGCTGTCACATTCACAATTTGATACGGCCTCTGTACTGTGTGCTTATATTATCGTAGTGAGCCAACATTGTCTATCAAGGGTTAGTGTGCAGAAGTCTGAATGAATTACAGTAATAAAGACCCTTAAATTTGAGTTGAGATTTCAGGCATCGTGAATAATTTTGAACGTGGAGCCCATCTTTATCTCCTTGGATTACAGATGAAAATATAATCTTTTATCCATTAACACAACAATAAAAATTCATGCCGAGGGGTCGCCTTGACATTTCCTTCCGTTTTCTGGATCCCGCTCATAACCAAATGTGGAATATCTAATTCTGGAAGGAAGGAGTTAAACATGTTGCGCAGCAGCCTGAAATGCCTGAGAGGAAATGTCAAATACTTACTTAAGATGCAGCTGAAATAGATCAATGTGTCCTGAGTCGTATCTCAATATCCTGCGTCCCCCCACTACCAAATGGAAAGGCCAAGACGCAAATACACATTCCCTGGCAAGCAGGTTAATAACTTTCATTCGCGTGGATTGTATAAATTGGGTTCCATTGACACCTGCTATTCCTTGCTTGATAGAGGGAAAGACCTCATCAGATCGGAGACGTATCAATTTGTGACCAAGTCTGTCTTTTTAGGCCTCACTTTTGCTTAGTTTAAGCCCCCGTGCCGGGTGGAAATGAAGAGAAGCATTGATTTTACTTCCGAACCTTTGTGAGAATAATCATTTCGATCATGTTCGTGTTCCGTTCCTTGGGAAGGAGGTTACGGGTATCGTTTGAAGGCTCCCTTGCGTCGACAAACTGAAAGTCAATAGTCTCAGTTGCAGGCAGCGTGTCCATGGACCACCACGTTCTCAGACACATTACACACACGAAGGCACAAACTTGCTGAAAAATAGCATCTCCAGTCTGATTGGCTGGCTTTTTGCATAGGTTCTAACTGCTAACAAAGGTAAAAGGTAAAAACAAAAAACAAAAAAAAAGGGTAAAAAAAGGTAACAAAGGTAGCCTGCTAACTAAGGTAAAGACAATTATTTTATTAATCCATTGTTTTGTATACTAATAACACAAGCTATAAATCAAGTGTAATGTTTGTTGTTCTGTTTAATCAGTTGGTTTTTAAGATAAGGAAGTGCATTAGTTTGTAAGCTAACTAGTGAACCGACTAGCTTTCAATACAGCAAGAAGATTAGCCTTTTAGCTTAGCACACTGTAAAAATTAATACGCTTTATTTAATCAATAAAATTGTGACAACAGATTGTAAGCTATCTTATTAATTAAATTTAATTTAATTAATAATTTAATTTAATTTAAATTTAATTTAATAAATTAGAATTGAGCAATAATCAATCAAATTAATTCCTTAAAAGTTAACAACAAACACCGATAACCATAATGGTGACTGTTTGTTTGTTGTTGTACTGTAAGTTTTACTCATTTTCAATGGTTAACTTTTAAGGAATTAATTTGATTAATTATTACTCAGTTCTAATTTGTTAAATTTAATTAATAATATTGCTTGTAATCTGTTGCCACAATTTTTTTACAGTGTTAATTAAGCTTAACATATAGCTAACACCTTAGCCTGTTAGCTTAGAACACAGTTAGCTGATTAATCTGCTTGATTTCAGGCTCCCAAAATAATGATGTCATGTCACACATAAAAAAGGTTTTTAGTTTTTAAAACGCTGGTGTCGTGTACACGGCTCCTAATCAATTAGTTGTGTGTTAAGCTATAAAGCTAATCTAGTGAGTTAACGAATCGGTTACCTAACGTAACCTCGGTTCTCTCTAGATGAGGGAACGAGTATTGCGTAAGCTAGCTTACGCTACGGGAAAGATTCATCTTTGCTGAGAAGTTGAAGCCAAAAAATTATTCCATAATTTTGTAATCATTGTCAACGCAGTCTCTTCTGAGGCAGACCATGAGCGGGCTAGCTAGCGGCTCATTGGTTCGCTCAGAGAGAATGCACGAACCTATGGGAGAGCGGCGCTGAGTCCGCGCCCAATAAGCGGACGGCGCTCGCTCACTGCATCACAGCCCGCCAAAAGGGGCGTGGCTACAGTGTATAAAGGTAGCTCTCCCAGGCTAGTTCGTCGATTCTGTAGCATGAAGCGAAGCGCTAGTGGCGCAAGCACGGCCGGGAACGCAATACTCGTTCCCTCATCTAGAGAGAACCGAGGTTACGTTAGGTAACCGATTCGTTCTCTTACGAGAGGTTCTCTCGTATTGCGTAAGCTAGCTTACGCTACGGGAACACCTGGTCAACGCCGTGCGCGCTAAGTAACCACTAAGTATCCCAGGGGGAAAACACCGGGGGAATCTTTAAGTGGATGAAGATAATAAGGCGGCCAGCATAGCGGCCGTTATCATCTAGTGCAAAACGCCCTAAGGCGGCCGGCGAAGCGGGCCGTGACGTGTAATGCATAAGCACATAGGGGAACACAAGGGGTGAGCCGGTTGTGATGGAACTCCCGATAGTGCGGCTTTCTATAGGAGAGCTGTAAGTACTAGACCGCCAGAATTTTAGCCTGTAAGGCTGGAACTTCCAAGTTATAAAATCTGACAAAAGTGGAGGGGGAGGCCCATCCCGCAGCCACACAAATGTCGTGAATGGAAATTCCGCAGGACCATGCCCACGATGAGGCCATGCCTCTGGTGGAATGAGCCCTGATGCCCAGAGGGCAAGGCAGGTCTTTAGCGGCATAAGCAGAGGCAATCGCGTCTACTATCCACCTGGATTTCGAGGCGGCTAAACCCTTGGTGCGGCCACCGAACGACACAAACAGCTGCTCCGAGCGTCTGAACGCAGCAACGCGTGTAGTGTACACTCTAAGAGCCCGAACCGGGCAGAGGCGGTCAGCGTCAAGTTCGCTATCGGAAGCAGGCAGCGCCGATAGAGAGATCACTTGCGCCCTGAAAGGGGTACCAATCGCTTTCGGAACATAACCGTGTCTAGGTTTTAGAATGACTATGGAGTCATTCGGTCCAAACTCCAGGCACGCGGCGCTCGAAGACAGCGCGTGAATGTCCCCCACTCGTTTTACTGAGGCGAGTGCCGTCAGAAGAACGGTTTTTAACAAGAGGTATTTAGCTCCACGGACTCAAGTGGTTCAAACGGTGGGGCTTTCAGAGCTTCTAGAACTATAGAAAGATCCCAGACCGGCACCGTAGGGGGGCGAGGGGGGTTCATCCTTCTGGCTCCCCTGAGGAAGCGGATGATTAGCTCGTCTTTGCCCAGAGACTGGGCGCGCCGGGGTTCAACGAACGCCGCGACGGCTGCCACGTAAACCTTAAGAGTGGATGGGGACCTGCCCTTATCCAGCATCTCCTGAAGGAACACGAGCAAAGACGAAACCACGCACGTCCGTGGGTCCAAATTTTTGTCGGTGCACCATTTGGAGAACACAGACCATTTTGCAGCATAGAGCTTTCTGGTAGAATCCGCTCTTGCGTGTTTGATCGTGTTCAGAACCCCTTCTGGCAATTCGACGCGTAGTCGTTGGTCACCCATGCATGAATCGCCCAGCGCTGTGGATGGGTATGCCAGATCGAGCCGCGGGCTTGAGTGAGGAGATCTGCTCTGATTGGAATGGGCCACGGGGCTGTCTGTGACAGCTGCGTAAGCTCCGGGAACCAAATCTGATTCTCCCAGCGCGGGGCTATGAGGAGCACCGAGTGGCGTGAGTCCCTGATTCTCTGAATGACCTGCGGTAGCAGAGAAAACGGGGGGAAAGCATAGAGCGGGCGGCGGGGCCAATCCTGGGCTAGCGCGTCCTCGCTCTTTGAGAAGAATATTGGGCAGTGAGCGTTCTCTTCTGACGCGAAAAGATCTATCAGTAGCTTGGCTATTTCTAAGGGAAGCGTGTTCATAGCAGCTGGGCTGACAGTGGATTCGAGCCGCGAGCGTGGCGGGCGGCGACGACGAAACTGTAATCGATAGCCATTCTTTATTATGCTTAAAACCCACAGGGAGATGCCGGGGATGGCTTCCCACGCTTCGTAGCATGCGGCTAGCGGTTGAATGGCGATTTCGCCCTGATTGCTGCACATAGCGGGCTGGACACTGGGTGTGGGCACGCTTATAATGTGGATGGCAACGGGACTTACACTCAGAGAGGAGTTTATGGGCCGTGAGACAGAGCGGGCAGAGGGGGGACACACGCACGGGCTCGTGGGCGTGCTTATGTTCTCTGCTACTGGAGCGGATAGTGCTCGCTCCGTGAGAATGGGCTCTGTGAGAGACCCTGGGCATATGGTGCTTGTGTGTGTAAGTGAGCACATGCTTGTGGGCACATTTTTTACACTTGAGGCCTTTATGCTCTTTTTGTGAACTCTCTGGGTAGCCGTGAAAACGGCTTTTAGTCGCTCGCAAGCGGGCAGGGAAACCGGCTTGATTGTGGCGGTGAACTCTACTGTAGTCGGCGATGAGACGGGGACTAACAGTGGGCGAAGCTTTGACGGCGGTCCGGCCGCAGCGGGAGAGAGCCGCCTTTCTAGGAGGAACGCCATCTAGCAGAGGGCGGGCAAAGATGAGCGGCGACCGAGTCCTCGACGGGCGGCATGGCAGCATAACCCCTCTCGGCGGCTCCGTCCACTGAGCGCAGCGAAGCGGACACATCGGAGCGGTTACGAGCCGAGAGAGGGGCATTCCAGGACTTCGTGAGCTCATTGTGAAGCTCAGGCAGGAATGGTGCAGCCCGGCTGCAGGCGGGGGCCGGGCGCCAGTGCAGGAACTTCCCATCCAAGCGGTTCGGTGGTTGCTCGGGGGGAGGAGACCACTCGAGACCCAGGCGGTTGACAGCCTGTGAAAGGAGGCGCGTTAGTTCCTCCTCGATGTCGGCGCAGGTCCCCGCAGACTCTCTCGTCGATGAGCCGATCGACGACCAATCCTCGCTGTCAGAAGCGTGCAGCGAACAGGAGTCCTTCTCATCCGCGGTGTCGTTGGAGGCGACAGAGCGGCCACTCGGCGGCAACTGAATGTCCGGCTGGGGCGGAGAGGGAGAGTGGTCGGTGGGCGGCGGCGGCGGCCCACATGGATCCGCAGGGGGCTCCAGCGGCCTCTGGGAGCGGCGTTTGTTCTTCCGCGGCGAAGTGAGAGGCGGCGCGGGAGCGGTTTTGACCGCCTGCAGTCGTGCCCGCAGGGAGGACAGAGGCAGGTCCTCGCAGTGGTCGCATCCTCCGTTGGCGAGGGCGAGCTCTGCGTGATCCACTCCGAGACAGAGAACGCAGATGGGGTGGCGGTCTCCTTCCTCGAGTGAAGAGCGGCATGAGCCGCAGGAAATTCGAGGCATCTTTAAAAGACGCTCGGCTCTTTTAGTGAAATGGAATAAAAGGATACGCGTCGGATGGCGCTAGCTTGCTGGGCGGCTGAAGGTGGCAGACGGCCGGCTTCCTCAGACTCCGGAGCTCACTAGAAGGTGCCTTCTCGACGACGGCGGCTTCTTCCCAGGACAGCGGATGCGTGTAGCTGGCTGAATGAAAAAGAATCGACGAACTAGCCTGGGAGAGCTACCTTTACACACTGTAGCCACGCCCCTTTTGGCGGGCTGTGACGCAGTGAGCGAGCGCCGTCCGCTCATTGGGCGCGGACTCAGCGCCGCTCTCCCATAGGTTCGTGCATTCTCTCTGAGCGAACCAATGAGCCGCTAGCTAGCCCGCTCATGGTCTGCCTCAGAAGAGACTGCGTTGACAATGATTACAAAATTATGGAATAATTTTTTGGCTTCAACTTCTCAGCAAAGATGAATCTTTCCCGTAGCGTAAGCTAGCTTACGCAATACGAGAGAACCTCTCGTAAGAGAACCAGTTAGTGCACTTGCTTATTATACTTTAATTTACTTACACATAGGGCCTACAACCAGCCAATAAGATTGGGAAATCAGCTGTAAAATCATAATTTGGTTGAATTTTAAATGCGAATTTATCAATTTATTCTTCAATATAATCAAAATAGCATTTTTTTTTTTAGATGTTTCTATTAAAAGACTACAACCAAATGTAAACAGACCCCTTTCCTTTTCCGATAGCTAGCACAGTAATATCAACGAGCAATGAGTCCTCCAGCAGATATCAATGCGATTTTAAAAAATGACAAATAAAACACGACAGAAACGGTATTTCGCTACGCTACTTGTTTCAGAACATCAACGAACACCAACAACCACTTGGTGAGTTGCACAGTTTTGAAAATGAGCGTTAAGGGTTGTTTTATGGACATGTTTGTTCATGCCCATAGACACCCAGTCTAACGCTGTCACAGGCGATTCTAAAAAAGTCAAAAAGTCGAGACAGGACCCATTGTCAAAATTTCTAAGTCTACCACTCTATTTCATTCAAAACAAACTACAAAATAGACTTAAGGTGTTAAATACCAGAATTATCCTTTAACTCTGTAAAGAATAGGTAAAGTCTGCACACAAGGCATACTCAAACTTAAATTTAAAATGTGTTAGTTTTTATTTTCATTTGTCTGACCCTGTATTTATTTTAACCAATGTTGATGTTGTTATCTTTATTGTCTAGTACTTTATGTTGATTTTCTTGCTACTGCAGCAATACTAATCGCCCCTCGGGGACAAATAAAAGGTGAATTGAATCGAAGTGCACGTTTTTGAAAACGGTCTCGGTGATAAAGGAATAGTTCACTGTGATGGCATACCACTCATAGCTGAGACGTATTGGTTTACTTCTTTGACAAGCTATCCAATGCAAAGAAACTTGAATTGTACCTTTTTTTTTGCAGTGGATGAGATGGAATTCCAGCAGGTAGGTGAGGAGGTTGGTTGGTAAGCTGAGCAAGGCAGGCAGCGGGCAGTTTTGTAGGTTGGTAGTATCAGACAAAGGATGGGTTCCAGTAATCCAACAAACGATTGGTAGTTGATTGAAGAAAGGTGGTTAAAAGGCCAACAGCTTCCTTGTTCTTTTCTTGTGTTTGAAAAAGTGAGAGGCGGCCATATTTTCATTCAAACATTCTCACCAACTGTCAAAATAAAAGTCCCTACAAAATAAAGGATCCTAAATCTAACAAAACATTCCAGTGCTCCAATAACACAACAATTTAGATTAAACTAAACTCAAAATAGCTCCTACATTCACTTTTAAGAAAACTTTTGCTGATAATTTACTCACCCCCATGACATCCAAGATATCCATGTCATTCTTTCTTCAGTCGAAAAGAAATTAAGTTTTTTGATGAAAACATTCCAGGATTTTTCTCCATATAATGGACTTTACTGGGAACCAAACGGTTCAAGGTCTAAAACACAGTTTCAGTGCAAACTGCAAACTGTTCAAAAGGCTTTGAATGATTCCAGAAGATGAATAAGGGTCTTATCAAGCAAACGATTGCCCAATTAAAAGAAAAGTTTAAGTTTTATAAGCTCAAATGTTCGCCTTGCTCTGTTCTGTGATGCGTGTTTGGGACTCTCCTGTTCGAACACGTTCATCAAAATGAACGGATCTTTTCCAGAGTCAACTCGTTCTTTTCGTTCGTTGAATGAACCAAATGACACGAAAACAGATTCGTTAATTTTGATATACAAAAATCAAAAATCAATTTGATATATAAAAAACCTTAATTTCCTTTCGACTGAAGAAAGAATGACATGGATATCATGGATGACATGGGGGTGAGTAAATTATCAGCAAGTTTTTTTTTAAAAGTGAACTACTCCTTTAACAACAAAAACGTGAATCTCTGAAGACGATGACGTGATGCACATGCGTATTACATGTTCAATCTATAGTGTTTCATCGCTACCTAATGGCCTGGAGCAGAATACAAGTTTTTAGTCGTTTTCGAGGATCCATGTGAATGGGGATCGTTTTGACAATGTTGTGTCGTTTGTACGTGGAACACTCAAAGGAAATTCTTCTCTGTTTTAAGCATATAACTGTCGTGTAAATGTACCCTTAAAGGGGAAATGAAGCAGTGAATCAAGTTTGCATGATTTACAAGATAGATTTCCAATATAATCAACAATTATATAAGAAACATTACAAATGTAAACATTTAAAGGAAAAGAAGAAAAAACTTTGTATCTTTCGCCGCCAGGGCGCCGCCATTGTGCAGGTGACGTCACGGGGTTGGTTGGCTCAAGTTTAACAGGCTCTGGACATTGAAAATCGCCACATCAAACTGTGTTTACACCAGTGTTTTGACCGCGAACGACTAATGTTAGGTACAGATATTAGACAAAAAGACGACGTCTAATGTTATATGTTGACAAACTGCACATAGAAACATTATTCGCGATGTGTGCCGTCAGATATTCCCGTCTCGTCAACAACATGTAAGTTACGTTGCTGTGTAGAACAGTCAGTGGTGGTTTGGGGTGGAGAGCGGGTTTGTAACGCTAACTTACCAGGTGTCAGTGTGGCTGTTGTCCTGCGATGCCCTCCGTGTCAGAGTCCATCTGTTGTCAAGAGGTTGATCTTGAGCATTGCGTGGTCAATTCTGCATCACCGGCGCGCACGTTTACCATGCCGTGCTGTGAGTTAGACGCGTGGAAGCGGCGATGCTTTCCCTGAAGGATGTCAGAGCGGAGACACTTTTTCCTAGTATGTAGGCTGTAGCTACTAGCACTACCACTGCGACAATATGGACGTCGCATTTCCCCTTTAACAAATAACGTTACATGCTAACTTACATGTTGTTGACGAGACGGGAATATCTGACGGCAGACATTGCGAACAATGTTTCTATGTGCAGTTTGTCAACATATAACATGAGATGCCGTCTTTTTGTCTAATAACTGTACCTAACATTAGTCGTTCGCGGTCAAAACACTGGTGTAAACACAGTTTGATGTCGCGATTTTCAATGCCCAGAGCCTGTTAAACTTGTGCCAACCAACCCCGTGACGTCAACTGCACAATGGCGGCGCCCTGGCGGCGAAAGATGCAAAGTTTTTTCCTTTTTTCTTCTAAATGTTTACATTTGTAATGTTTCTTATATAATTGTTGGAAATCCATCTTGTAAATCATGTAAACTTGATTCACTGCTTCATTTCCCCTTTAAAATACAACTCAATAGCCTGTTAGCTTAGCACAACTAGACTGCCCGATTAATATCGAATTAGCCAAATAGTCTGATAACATAGGTACCACTGGTAAACAACTAACAATATAACTATTTTGATTACATAGAAGATGAAATTCATGACCAAAATGTTATTTATCAAATGTGTAATGACCTTATGAGCATCAATAGTCCTCAGTACATGCTGAGCCACGACATTTGCTGCGGCGTAAACAAGTTGAAGACGTGTTAGCAAACAGTTGAGCCATGACGTCGGTTTAGCAAATGTGTTTTGCAAGCCACACAGATTTCCTTCCTACCACCTCCCACTTTCAGAATTAAAGACACTTTAGACTTTCGCTCTCCAGCTGTGATTGAAAGACGTTTCTCTGCCATCATCTGACAGGCCTGAGCTTCCAGCACACAACGCCTTCTGCTGACAGTGCAGTGCTTGTCAACCGCGCACACACTTGTGCGCTAACGCACCGCCAATCAAACACAGCTTTGATCCCATTTTATAATTCAGAAGATGCTTTCCTACTGGAACTTAAACAGAAGTGTTTCCATCACTGTCCCTTGTGGGATTGTGGTAGACAAGGCTTATGCAAGTAATAGTCTGAACTGAATCTAAATTACAGGGGGTGCTATTAAGCTTAAAAAAAAAAACAACATTCTTTAGTGTGAGATGTTGCTGTTTGAATAATATAATTTTTGTATATCAGTGTCACTGTTTCTGAAATTCCTGAAACGACTTAGTTGTAGTCTTGAGTTTTCTTCTTCTACACAAAAATTCATACTTTGCACGTGACGTCACAAGAACAGGCTGGTGGGCAAGAACGTCGTTCTCCAGCAACGAAACCCCGTAAACTAGTCGAGGATCTTGCCAGGACGTCCCCACTTTTTCTACAAAAGTTGGTGTTTTGAGGTGTAAATGACACACCAGATAGTTGTTGTGCAATTGGTTGCACTAACCAGATGAGATAAGCAACCTTCACAGTATATCGTTACACATCTGTGCAGTGATCATTCCATTACTCAAGGTAATTTCAACATTTGTTTGAATACAATGGGTGTATGATCATGTAATTAATCGTGTCTTTAAATTAACCTGTAGTTTCGTCAATCAACGCCACCAGCTGGTTCAGCGTTCACACCGCCGCCGCGAGAGCGGCAAAATTCATTGAAAAATGTATGACTTCTGGGCACTTTGACACTCTCGCCGGTGGCGGTGTAAACACAGCTGTCGTATTTTGCTAACAACAACAACAAAGTGTGATGGGTTGTTTTGAGGTTTGTGATATCTATGGTTTTCAATGAGAAGAGTAGAACTAGATTATTTATGGAGGAATTATTACTGCTCGATTATCTAAAAAAAAAACCTTGTCTGCTTTACACAATTTAACTACCTTCACCTTGGTGTTAATCCTAGTCCATAGTTGTGCAGCTAGCTCGCTAAACAGACTTGATAGCTACTAGAAAGACCCGGGGTGCGTTTCCCATACAACGACGTACTTCGCTGCTTCACTACCATAGTACGATGCATCGTTGGAGAAATCAACTAGCTAGTCGAAACTGTTTGAGATCCAATTAACGCTAGAAATTTTATATATAAATTACGGCCATGCCATCTGAGGGCTATTTCTAATTGCTCTCAGTTGTCTTGCTTTATTATCAGACTCAATATTTGGCTCATTCTTACATAGTAGAGCACGTTCGCACATGCGCACTCTTCGAACAAGGTACTTCAAATCTTTTGACAAACTAAAAGACGTAAATTATGTATTCTATATAAAAGGGACCGGTTGTACTGAATGTCAGCTTGGTTATTTTGCTCAAGATAAAGATTTATTACGTCCAAATGTGATGCGATATAGAAACGATGCCTCTAACCACAGGTCGAGAGCTGTCGTTCAAACCACACAACTTAGCGATGCTGTTTGCGAATGTTCGTTGGAACGTTGGTTTCGGGAAACACCGACTCGTTGAACTATGCTGATAACGACGGAACTTGCGACCATAGTTGGCTAACGATGCTTTCGGGAAACGCACCCCAGGCTGGAGCTACAGGACTCTACGTTGAAAATACCCATTTGTTGCCCGCCATGCATCCATGGTAGTCACGTGAGTGCAAAGTATGAAAAAAGGGGACGAGGCCGGGTTGAGTTAGTTAGAAGTGTGTTGAAATTCGCGGTTATGATGAAAGCGTGACATTTCCAAAACATACTAAAATCGGTTGACCAATCACAACACATTGGTCCAGACGACCAATCATAGCACATTGCACTTTTTGGAAGAAGGGGCTTCATAGTGACCGGAACAAGATCATTGTTAGCCTACTATGGTTGCAAGTTCCATTGTTACCAGCATAGTTCAATGATTAATGATGAATAATTTCAATGAACATTCGCCATCAGCATGGCGATTGAATTAAACATCTGGAGGTAAAGCAAAACAATGGAGAACAAAAATAGCAAAGTAGTTGCAATAGCAGATGCCTTGTTCACTATTTACAGCAATAATCTGACATTAATCTAGAACCGACTGATTAGTATGATGTCATTAACAATTGTTGAACAACCAACGTAGTTCGTACGACGTATGTGCGACAAAGTTTGCTTTCGAGAAACAGACTTGAGTGACTAGCTAGTTAGTTTTTCCAATGATGCATCATACTATGGTGGTTAAGCAGCGAGTCATGCAGTGGAAGCCCAGAGAATTACTGACAGACTGTGAAGAGAGGTGCTGCAACAATGTAAAAAAAAATTAAAAAAAATGTTATTTGAGAATTCAAGTGTGAATCTATGGAAGCTTGTTTCTGCCACAAAATGAAAAAAAAAATAAATAATAATAATTACGAGTTTTTATCTCACAATTCTGACTTTTTTTCCTCACAATTGCGAGTTTACATCTCGGAATTCTGACTTTATTTTTCAGAATTGTGAGATGTAAAGTCAGAATTGCATGATATAAAGTTGCAATTGCGTGTTATAAAGTAAGAATTGCGAGATATGAAGTAAGAATTGCTATATATACTGTAAAGTTGCAATTGCGTGTTATAAAGTCAGAATTACGAGATATAAAGTCAGAATTGCGTGCTATAAAGTTGCAATTGTGTATTATAAAGTCAGAATTGCGAGATATAAAGTCAGAATTGTGAGATTTAAACTATTCTGAGGGTGAAAAAAGTTCTTTTTTACCCCTTAAAATTAGCCTGATGACTCGCAATTGCGGGTCTATATCTCACAATTCTGAAAAAAGATATCAGAATTTCGACATATAAACTCGCAATTATGTTATAAAGTCAGAATTGTGAGATAAAAAGTCGCACTTCTGTCTTTTTTTCTCAGAATTTCGACTTTATATCACGCAATTCTGACTTTATATCTCGCAGTTCTGACTTTATAATGCACAATTGCAACTTTATATATCGCAATTGCGACTTTATTTCTCACAATTCTGACTTCATATCTCGCAATTGTGAGATAAAAAGTCGCAATTATTTTTACAATTTTTTTTTTATTCAGTGGCGGAAATAAGCTTCCATATGAAACCTATTCTAGTAGAGCTCAAAAACAAAATCAAGACTTAGTAAAAGGGCAGTTTTTGGTTAGCATAGCACATTTAGCACCTGCTGGCAGATGATGTAACTACAACATATTATAATTTGTTCTCTTGAACACACGGGATGGAAGCGCAGCTTTATTTGCAAATCTTTTATGCGGTATGCCAATTTTGCACATCGGTTAAATTCGCAACTTTGAATGGTGACGGCGCCATGGCTCCAATGTGATTATTCCAACCTGTGTTTGGAACTGAGTGACCATGAGCAAATAAATCAACCTAAAAATTGGATTACTTTTAGTTGTCTCAGCTTAATAATAAGTGGGAACAATTTTAACAAAGTTAATTCAAGCAAGCACATTCAAGACTAATATACTAATAATACTACTACTAAAAATAATAATAAAGTAATAAAAAATAACCAAATGGTTTTATTTCATGTTGGTACATTCTTGGACAACACCACAGTATAGTTGCATGAGTGGCCAAACATAAAAGTCTTCCACAATATCAGCACATAAGCAGCAAGGGCAACATGAATACTTAGTACAAACAGTATAAAACATACATGCTTTTTATTTTTTTTCATATATTTTTTTTAAATATATATTGATATCTTTTGCACAATTTTTCTCCATAAGTTCTGGGGCAGTTAAAAATTCCAAGACAAATTAAAGCCATATTCTGCCTTGAGTGAGTGAATGTCTGAGAAATTCATGAGATAGTACTTAAGGAAAAAAAGAGAGAAATCAATAAAGGCTTTAAAATTATCTGTAAACAGGCCAGTGTGAGAAAACTGTGGTGAGTTTTTCATTTACTTCAACATCAAACATATCAAGCATGCATTGACAACTGCTACGTGAACACTTTCTTTAAAAAAGAATTCCATGAAACACCATCGGTCACCAGGGTTTAGTTACTGTAAAACCAATGCAACATCTCTCAAAGTCACTAACAACACAGTCGATGGTCTACGAACCCTTACAAACATGGTGGGAATGTAGAAAAATGTGAGGCATACGGTCACATTGATCATGTTAAAGGGGGAAATCGAATGGTATCCCTCAAAATAAAGACCGTAAAACAGAAAATATTCCCAAAAAAATGAGATCTCATAGAGAAGAATATGGCTTTAATACAATGTGCATCCAGAAAGGCAAAACGTAAAAATCCCGACAGCGAAGGAAAACGGAAATGCTGAAAGAACCACACAAATTTGCACGGAAAAATCCCAAAAAAACTTGCAGTTTGGAAGTACATGTAAAGATGAGGAGGACCTCTCGGCCCAGCATTCCAAAGCCATGTCGATTCATCAGCGCCCTGAAGAAAGTCTGTGATGGATCATCAGAACAAACGCCTTGTCGAAGGTCCATCACGGCAAGTGCAACCTCAATCGTTGACTGACAGGAGGTCAGTCGTGTTGTGCCACTGTTACACCTCCATCAGAAGAAAACAAAAAACAACTAAAATGTATATTTCCTCCGGTTGTACAATCCGTTGATTTCTGCTACTGTGTTTTTTTCTTTTTTTTTGCAGATGTCAATTTATTTTTGTGATTTTTTTTTCTTTTTTTGGGTGGGGGGTGAGGGGTGGTTTTGCCTTTTTATTTTACTTAAAGGTGTCGAAAATCAACTGAGATCCTCTGTCGTTGGTTTAGCTGAGGGCCCAGTCACTGTCCTGGCCCTCGGACAAAAGAAGGATGGAAAGGGAGGTACACCGAAAGCCTTTTTCCCGCTTTACTTTTGTGCCAAAGAGCCGAGAGAACCCAGGAACTGCCATCGATCACCTTCCCCCTGTGATGGAGGCCCTCAGATCACAAGGTCATTGTAACTCACGTATTTCTTCTTAGCGGCAGGACCTGAGAGGAGAGAAAGATGAAAGATTGCTTTTCATTTGATATTTCTTCCATTTTTTCTTCACTAAAAATGAGATGAATTCATTGATTCTTGTCAGGAGGCCTGACAGGGACAACGTTTAGGTATGGAACAAAAAAAGTCTAGTAACTGACTCTTAAAGACAATGCAGTTGCTAGAGTGTTCTGTGTTTGCTTGAAAGTTTTGAATGGGTTATTTGATGTTTTGGGTGGTTGCTAGGGTCTTCTGGCTGGGTAGCTGTTTTGATAGATTGCTTTTTGGTTGCTAAGGTTCACTGAGTGGTTGCAAGGGGCTTTTGGTGCTTAGGTGTTTGCTAAAGATTTTTGAGAAGTTACTAGGAGGTTGCTACTTTAGAGTGTTCTTGGTAGTGGTGGGGGGTTTTGATAGGTTGCTAAGTGGCTGCTACTGTGTTCTGATTGATTGTTAGAGTGTTCTGTGTAGTTGTATGGTGTTTTGAGAGGTTGCTAGGTGGCCGTTACTGTGATCTGATTGATTGTTAGGGTTTTCTGTCTAGTTGTATGGTGTTTTGAGATGTTTCTAGTTGGTTGTTAGGGTGTTATGAGTAGTGGTGGGATGTTTAGAGATGTTGCTATGTGGTTGCTACTGTGTTCTGATTGTTTTTTAGAGTGTTCTGTGAAGTTGTATGGTGTTTTGAGAGGTTGCTAGGGTGGTCGCTACTGTGTTGTAATTGGTTGTTAGGGTGTTCTGGGAAGTTGTGGAGTGTTTGATAGTTTGCTAGGTGATTGCTACTATGTTCTGAGTGGTTGTTAGGGTGTTCTGTGTAGTTTGTTTGGTGTTTTGAGAGGTTGCTAGGTGGTTGCTACTGTGTTCTGAGTGGTTGTTAGAGTGTTCTCTGTAGTTGTATGGTGTTTTGAGAAGTTGTTTGGTCGCTACTGTGTTCTAATTGGTTGTTAGTGTGTTCTGGGAAGCTGTGGAGTGTTTGAGAGGTTGCTAGGTGGTTGCTACTGTGTTCTAATTGGTTGTTAGGGTGTTCTGGGAAGTTGTGGAGGGTTTGATAGGTTGCTAGATGATTGCTACTGTGTTCTGAGAAGTTGTGGAGTGTTTTGAGAGGTTGTTAGGTGGTTGCTACTGTGTTCTGATTGATTGCTAGAGTGTTCTGTGTCGTTGTATGGTGTTTTGAGAGGTTGCTAGGTTGTTGCTACTGTATTCTGAGTGGTTGTTAGGTTGTTCTATGTAGTTGAATGGTGTTTTGCGAAGTTGCTATGTGGTTGGTACTGTGTTCTGATTGATTGTTATGGTTTTCTGGGTAGTTGTATGGTGTTTTGAGATGTTTCCAGTTGGTTGTTACTGTGTTCTGATTGGTTGTTAGGGTGTTCTGAGAAGTTGTGGACTGTATTGAGAGGTTGTTAGGTGGTTGCTACTGTGTTCTGAGTGGTTGTTAGGGTGTACTGAGAGTTTACTAGGCAGTTGCAACGGTATTTCTGGGTGGTTGCTAAACTGGTTTGAGAGGTTGCTAGGATATTGAGTAGTTGCTTGGGTGTTCTAGGGAGTGGTTGGTGGGTGGTATTAGGGCATTCTGAGAGGTTTACTAAGGGTTCTGGGAATCTAGGGCGATGCTACTTAATACTTAAAAAGTTACAGTAAGGGGATCTGATGAATTTCTAACCCTCAGTGCGAACTCACATAAATGTAAATAACTGTGTTCATTATATGATTAAAGAGCAACTTAAAATTAAAAAGCAGATGAATATCGCATAAGTCTTATGTAAGAATCTCTCAAATGTCTTCAGTCATAACAGCGTGACCTTCACAAGCTGCCGCTGATGTGTTTGCAGAGACTCAGTGTAACGAAATGACTCCAGTCTTAAATTACAGCGCTTATCCACGGATGCTTGTTGTGCTCTTTTGCATGCAAATGAACCTCTAAATATTTAAAAGTAAAGGTTACCAAGTAGAGAGATCATTGTGGCCTTTAAGTGTCAGTAGCCCCTTTAGTATTTGAGTTAAATGTCACTCTGAGTGCCATCTATTCAAAAATGTGGACTTGATAAATGTGGATTGAGGAAAGTTCGCTTAATATGCAAAAACATATAAATAATATAATAGGTCCTATTAAATAGGAGCTCAGATAAGAGTGACCTAATTTACACAGACAAACACTAAACATGAAAAAATACACATATATGTTTGGATTATTTGCCTCTTATATTTGACAATTACTTTTGAGAGTGATGGACATTGTAGGGATATAGATAGAACATGGGACCAAGTTGACTGAATGTTGTATTTCCTTGTAAAATAAACTAAATGTGATGTGACCCTCTTTTAAAGACCATTTGACCCACCAGCTGTGATGCCTCTAGTCATTACATCTCCCCTGACCATCTGCATTACAGCCTTATCAATTAAGGGGCTGTTTACAGGACACTTTTCAACTAAAAACGTAAAACTTTTTATGTGGTCTTTTGAACCACATTTTATGTGGTTTATCTATTTTTTTAACGTTCGTTTACTCGACAACGGCGTTTCGGACTGACGTCTTGGGACGTCTTTTGACCATACGTCAACATCCGCCTTTTGAGCGTACCCTTAAACGTCGGTTAGATGACGTTATCGGATCCTAACCCTACCCCAGACCTAAACCTACCCCGTCACCTAACCGACGTTAAAGGTAAAGCGTCAGTTGTATGACGGCCCGGGATCGTCATGTAACCGACGTTTAAGGGTACCCTAAAAAGGCGGATGTTGACGTATGGTCAAAAGACGTTCCGAGACGTCGGTTATATGACTTCTTGGGATGAGACTGTGTTATTTCGGGAGCCTGAAAATGCAACCGTTGCAAAAGTGCACGTTTTTGAAAACGGTCTCCATGTAAACAACAAAAACGCAAATCTTTGAAGACTATGACCTCATACACATGCGCATTACGAGTTCATTCTAGAGCGTTTCATCGCCATCTAATGGCCTGGAGCAGAATACAGCATTTTTAGTCGTTTTTGTGGATCCGTATGAATGAGGATCGTTTTGATAATGGTGTCGTCTGTACGCAGAAAACTCGAAGGAAAAAACATAATGCAAATATTCAGTACAAATAGTGGTACGAACACTAGCGTTAACACTAGCGTAATAGTTGCATAATGCGACAACTGACCAACAGTGATTTTACTAGGGCTGGGCAACGATTAATCGCAACTAATCGTTATTAATCGCATCCGAAATCGCGATTAATCGTTTCCCAGCCCTAGATTTTACAAATGATAGCATAACAATTATGTTGCATAATGTAATAATTATGTAAGAATGATTTTAAACACGAAAATTACGCACAAATTGTTGTTTGAACGACAGTTGCATAATGTGACAACTGCATAAAAGTGACTACAAATATTAGCATAACAATTACGTTGCATACTGTAATAATTATGTAAGAATGCTTTTAAACATAATTCACGTACTGCAGAAATTACGTGCAATGGTTTTATTAACAATAGCGTTACAAATGTCACATAATGTGACAATTGTGTAACTGGTTTCACGAACTATAGCATGACAGGTACATTGTGTAATGCAAGACTTTGTATAATACAACTGCTTGAGAGCAGCTCTACAAATGAGTGTTACAAATATGCTACATAATGCAATATTTATGCAAGAATGGTTTAAAACAAAACATCACATAATGTGAAAATTATGTACAATCGGTTATTACGAAAAATAACTATTATGTCCCATAATGCACTACGTGAGAGTGGCTTTACAAACTGTAACGTGACAAATTTAGTAACTATAACACGGCAGTTACATTGATTAATGCAACGACTACCGTTCGTACGTAAGAAAGATACCATTAAAAGTCTGTTGCATGTTGCAATAATTGTGAAAGAGTGTTTTTACAACATAATGAACAATTTCCAAAGAAATTCTTTCTACCAATGAGGCTCATTGAAATGAACAAATTTAGGTGTCTGAGCTCTTTGCACAGGGTTCTCTTTACAACGGAAGAAAAATTTTATAGTGTTCATTTATATTATTTTATTAGGATGAGATTATAATATGGGCCATTAATATCGGTAATACAGCACACACTCTCTCTCTTTATGCAAGGGTAAGGATCATTAAGATATTGAATGTTCTGTTGAAAGCTCACAAACGGTTGAGTTTTGTCTTTGCGTCAATGTGAAAATGAATAAATAAAATATGAATCATCACTGTTGTCAGAGCAATTCTAAACATCGCTTCTGATGCAAACCGTTTACAGTTGCATAAAATTCAGCCGTCAAAACTTGTCTTGCGTTCTTGCCGTGAAGTCCAGCGCTAGTTCAGTCTCAGTGATGAAACTCACATATCAACTCGACTCGAATTTGCATGTGCCACCAAAATTGTTGGGAATGAGGGCATTCCGATTACGGCATTCCGCACTTGGCATTGCCATCTCGGCTCAATGGTTTTAGGGTCTATTCCCTTGGGTGTCAGATATCTCAGGGTTGAGAACATTCATATACATACATCTCCATAAAAATAATTTAGAGAGTCAGAGTGTGTTATATGGCAGAAGAAGGAGAGAGAAAGAACAGTGAGTGCACAGGGAAGGCCGACACAGATGGTTCACGGCTCTTTTGGGACCCGCGATGGAGTCTGCTATGCCATCATGGTGGCGTTAGGGGAATTGAGCAGTGGGACTTGCGTTTGAAGCTTGGGATCTTCCATGTGTCATCTGATTACCTCTGACAGTTGAGTTCACCGTTTCATAACTATGTTTAGCTTTTGATTAGACACTCTTCTTGGAAACATTAAATATGTAAAATGCTTGCTGCATGTAGATGAGAAAAATTCATGTGGTTTTGTAAATAATGTCTCCATTCAAAATTAGTTTTTCCTAGACTGCAATGAGACAGCTAAGGTTGAAAGTCTATGAGAACTATTAAGTCTCCTATGAGCTAAATGAACAACATTTGATAAATATCCCCCCCCCCCTCCTATTGTGACATACATCTGACTTCAAGGAATTATCAAAAAAGAAAAAAAATGCAAGACGGGAACTTGATTTTATGCATCGGTTGAGTATTATTAAGATGTAGTAGGCTTGACACTCAAAGGATGAGGCAGATGAATGTGAGCTTGCAGGGGAAAAGTTCAAAAGGTTGGGGCCCTACTTTTTTTTCTTGTTCGAGAAGCCGTTTCACTAAATAATACATCACAACAGGGAAGAAAAGGCCATTGCAAATTTCATTTCATGCTGAGTTTAAGGTCTTGGCACCTTTTAGTAGTGTTGCAGTCCTCAAGACCTGTAACTTGGTCTTGGTCTTTTCTTGGTCTCAACACACACTGGTCTTGGTCTTGTTTTGGTCTCAACACACACTGGTCTTGGTCTTGTTTTGGTCTCAACACACACACTGGTCTTGGTCTCAACCCCTCAAAGTATTGATTTTGTCTTGGTCTCAACACACACTGGTCTTGTCCATGTCTTGGTTTCAACACACACTGGTCTTGGTCTTGTCTTGGTCTCAATCCCTCAAAGTCTTGGTCTTGATCTCTACACATACTAATCTTTGTCTTGTCTTTATATCAACCCCTCAAAGTCTTGGTCTTGTTTTGGTCTCAACACACGCACTGGTCTTGGTCTTATCTTGGTCTCAACACACACTGTCCTTGGTCTCAACCCCTCAGAGTCTTGAACTTGTCTTGGTCTCAACACACACTGGTCTTGTCCTTGTCTTGGTTTCAACCTCTCAAAGTCTTGGTCTTGATCTCTACACATACTGATCTTTGTCTTGTCTTTGCATCAACCCCTCAAAGTCTTGGTCTTGTTTTGGTCTCAACACACACACTGGTCTTGGTCTCAACCCCTCAAAGTCTTGATCTTGTTTTGGTCTCAACACACACACTGGTCTTGGTTTTATCTTGGTCTAAATACACACTGTTCTTGGTGTCAACCCCTCAAAGTCTTGGTCTTGTCTTGGTCTCAACACACACTGGTCTTGTCCTTGTCTTGGTTTCAACACACACTGGTCTTGGTTTTGTCTTGGTCTCAACCCCCCAAAGTCTTGGTCTTGATCTCTACACATACTGATCTTTGCCTTGTCTTTGTATCAACCCCTCAAAGTCTTGGTCTTGTTTTGATCTCAACACACACACTGGTCTTGGTCTTATCTTGGTCTAAATACACACTGTTCTTGGTCTAGACCCCTCAAAGTCTTGGTCTTGTCTTGGTCTCAACACACACTAGTCCTGTCCTTGTCTTGGTCTTGTCCTTGTCTTGGTTTCAACACACACTGGTTTTGGTCTTGTCTTGGTCTCAACCCCTCAAAGTCTTAGTCTTGTCTTGTTCTTAAACCCCGCAAAGTCCTGCTCTTCTCTTGGTCTCACACCCTTTAAAGTCTTGGTTTTGGCTTGGCCTCAACACACAGTGGTCTAAGTCTTTTCTTGGTCTCAACTCCTCAAAGTCTTGCTCTTGTCTTGGTCTTAAAACCATCAAAGTCTTGGTCTTGTCTTGGTCTCAACACACACTGGTCTTGGTCTTGTCTTGGTCTTAAACCCCTCAAAGTATTGGTCTTGATCTCAAAACACGTCTTAGTCTCATCTTGGTCTCAGCTTAGGTGGTCTCGACTACCCTTCAAATTGTGTAGGGCATATTGACACTGAATTTTGAATTAATTTAAATGTTGATGTCTTACGTTACATGGCACAATAGCTAGGTAATTTTCATTATCTAGCTCTACTGAGAGACAATGTGGGATTTTCATCACAAGTTGTGAAACTTGTGATTAATGTCCACAAAAAAAAAAAAAAAAAAAAAAAAAAAAACCGTTTATCATTTTCATATCGTCCTTTCGCCCAGACTTCAAAAAGCGAGCAAGGTCATAACCAAAGGTAGAAGATTAATTTGGTCTTACCTGATAAATTATGAGAATTAGCCTGTTGGGGAAAAAACAGTACTTGGTGAGCTGTTTCTGATTGGTCCAATAGAAGCAAAGCAGAGATTCTGATTGGTCCAAACAGTCATGAAATTTAAAATGGCACTTTAATTTCAAGCTAGGTTAGTGTGTTTTAGCATAGATATAAGTGCTAAGGTGATGGGGAGATTTCTGACTTTGGATATGCCATTTCTCACAACTAAGAATGGCATATCTAATTATACGAGGAAAGCATTGCCACCGTCAGAAAAAAACCTTGATACAGTCATTTTTGAAATTGCCATAATATATTTTTCTCTTTATGTGCTGTAGATATTTGAGAATCCCAAAAGCAGCTCAACGACCTGCAATTCCAGTCAGAGCCGAATAAACAAAACAAAAAGTACTTTTTATCTTTTGGAATTCCATTTCTTTTTCAAAGACCCATGGCTTTCCTTTGACAGTGACGACATGCTAATCCTCTGGGCTCCTGCGCTATTACTCTCTCTCTGCGGTGTGCAGCCCACCATCTTGTGCTCATTAGAGGAAATGTGGTCATTCTCAGCAGACGACTTCATTCCATTATATCTGACATGAGCTCATGCTGCAACATCAACAGACTAAAGCAACAGAATTTCAGCCCATGGTGACATTCTGCAATGAATCTTGCAAGCGCTGCACCCTGGGACATGAGCTCGCCATTACACCCAACTTTTGGGAAAGCAACTCTAAGGGTGAGGCTTGGGGATAATGGTTACACATTTTTAAGTAGTTTTAATAAAAGATAACTACTAATTTATTAGATCTTTACATAAGGACCACACCTGGACAGCAAATACCAGGAATAAATTAACTCTTATAAAACAACATAAAACATTCATTAAAGGGTTAGTTCACGCCCCCCAAAAAATCAATTACTCTCCCTCATGTCATTCTGTTTAGCCTCTGTGCATGTTCGCTGATCAAAAGAATAAAAGCCTAAATTAAATCTGTCCATCATATACAGCGATCAAGTCTTCAGAAAATTTGAACTAAACCACTCAATTAATATGGATTAGTTTTACAATCTCTTTACTAACTTTTTGAAGCGTCAAATTGGTAGTTGCATAGCTGTCAATGGAGGGACAGAAATCTCTCAGAAGAGGAAGGCTCACGGGTTTGGAATGACATGAGGGTGAGTAAATGATGAAATAATTTTCATTTTTAGGTGAACTAACCTTTAATAGCTTACTTTAATTTATAACTTTTACAAATATCATTATATTATGATGCTTAGCAGATAATTTGTGCCTTATTCTTAAATATATATATATATATATATATATATATATATATATGAAGAGTTCAGATGCAAAAGCCTCTAAGTGCCATTTGAAATTTTCTTCTAGAATGCTAATTTTTATCAAGCTTGTATATTTAAGTTCAGTGATTTCACTTAAATGGCAATGATAATTACCTATTAATTGTTATTTAAGTGAAATTAGTGAACTTAAATATACAAGTTTGATAAAAATCATCATTAAAGAAGAAAATTTCAAATGGCATTTAGAGGCTTTTGCATCTGAACTCTTCATATATATATATATTAATTATCCTCTGAATCTGTAAACGATTGGTTTAGACTTTAAAAGTAAACTTTAAAACTTTAGAGTTCTGTTGATGGCTTATTATAAATGAGTAGTATTTAAATGAGGTTGCATTAAATTGGTCATCACTTCAGCCATTTTGAAACAGTGCCATGATAAGTGCAAAAAGCCAGAAAACATGCATAATAATGTGAAAAAATCACATTATTTAGTTTTGATAACTTACATCTGCTCATGTCGAAATCAATCTCGAAAACCAAAACTAAAACTAAATTATTTCAATGATTATAATGCTAAATCATTCTTTCAGAGTCCACCAGATTTAGTATAAAGACATTTGAATTCATCATGAGCAAATGTACATTATCAACTTCCCCAACGTCCGGCGAATTAAAAGTTTTGTTACTTACTGTTGGGATCCACATTTTCACACAGTTCGGTTTTGGCCTCGCCGTTTGGCCGGTCGCTGGGTTTGTGCGATAGACGCGAGGACATGGTGGCCGCCGTCACCACGGCCTTGAAGCTCCGCTTCCGCTTCTGCACGTTGAGCTCCGGGTGGAAGATGATGACGTAGACCTTGGGCATGTAGAGCATTCCCAGAGCCACGGACGCGCTCAGATTCATGGAGATGGTCAGCGTGGTGGTCTGGATGTAGAGCTTTAAAAAAAAAAAGAAAAAAAGAAAAAAAGTTTTAAATTGGCTTATAACACCAAAGGAATTCTCCAAAGAGGCATAACAAATGAAAAACAGCTTCATAAAGATCTTCAGAAAGAGCTATAAACGTATAATGTTAGTAGTACATGAATTATGTAGTCCATTGGGTATTTCTGCAAACTTCGTTATGGGATTCAAGTTGAAATGAAGAATAAAGTAAAATGTGAGGTCAGTACAAAAAGACTCTCAATGTTGATGTCCTGGTGGGAGAATTCAAAGTGAAATGAATGATAATAGTCCTTAAAAACTCGAGTGGCTGTCATTGCCTGAGAGCACAGCTCTTGCACGGATGTACTTTTCTTGTATGGAAAAAAGGGAGCTTGTCAAAGTATTATAATGAAGGCTTTCATGCCGCAACCATATCACATTAGAACTACGGCAAAAATTAATTTCATGTGGCAGTTAACGGCACTCTGGCAAGTATGTAATTACCGATTTCCTCAGTGTGTTTAATCTTTAATGTAGTGCGAGTTCAAAGCCTGTTAGGAAGGTCACGGGTGCGTTTCAATTAAGGCAACAGGACCCAGTCATGAATGAATTGTGAAAATCATTCTTTTTTTTTTTTTTTTTTGCGCAAATTGTCACTGAAATTTGTTCTGCTCGTCTTTCGTGAATGAGGCCCAGGATTTCGACTGCATTTCTACTACAAACATATCGATCGGCTAATAAAGCTACTCAAGAAAACTAATTGGCATCAGTGAGTGAGTGAGTAAGAGAGAATCAGTGAGAGAGTGAGTGAGTGAGTGAGAATCAGTAAGTGAGTGAGTGAGTGAGAGAGAATCAGTGAGTGAGTGAGAGAGAGAGTGAAAAAGAATCAGTGAGTGAGTAAATGAGTGAGTGAGATATAATCAGTGAGTGAGTGAGAGAGAATAGGTTAGTGAGTGAGTGAGTGAGTGAGTGAGAATAGGTGAGTGAGTGAGAATCAGTGAGTGAGAGAGAATCAGTAAGTGAGTGAGTGAGAGAGTGAAAGAGAATCAGTGAGTGAGTAAATGAGTGAGTGAGTGAGATATAATCAGTGAGTGAGTAAGTGAGAGATATTTGGTGAGTGAGTAAATGAGTGAGTGAGATATAATCAGTGAGTGAGTATATGAGTGAATGAGTGAGAATAGGCGAGTGAGTGAGTGAGTGAGTATCAGTGAGTGAGTGAGTGAGAGAGAGCGAATCAGTGAGTGAGAGAGAATCAGTGAGTGAGTGAGAGAATTAGTGAGTGAATGAATGAGTATCAGTGAGTGAGTGAGTGAGTGAGTGAGAGAGAATCAGTGAGAGAATCAGTGATTGAGAATCAGTGAGTGAGTGAGTGAGAGAGAATCAGTGAGTGAGAATCAGTGAGTGAGTGAGTGAGAGAGAATCATCGAGTGAGTGAGTGAGTGAGTGAGAGAATTAGTGAGTGAGTGAGTGAGTGAGTGAGTGAGAGAGTATCAGTTAGTGAGTGAGTGAGAATCAGTGAGTGAGTGAGAGAGAATCAGTGAGTGAGAATCAGTGAGTGTGTAAATGAGTGAGTGAGTGAGAGAGAGAGAGAGAGAGAGAGAAGCAGTGAGTGAGTGAGAGAGAATCAGTGAGTGAGTAAATGAGTGAGTGAGTGAGTAAATGAGTGAGTGAGTGAGAGAGAATAGGTGAGTGAGTGAGTGAGAGAGAATCAATGAGTGAGTCAGTGAGAGAGAATCAGTGAGTGAGAATCAGTGAGTGAGTAAATGAGTGAGTGAGTGAGAGAGAGAGAGAGAGAGAAACAGTGAGTGAGTGAGTGAGTGAGAGAGAGAGAATCAGCGAGTGAGTGAATAGATTGGATGAATATATAAATAAATAATTGTTACACCTTTCAACATATAATTCATATTTTTATAATTAATTTTCATATTTCAAGATTGAAAGTAGTAAAAAGTAAACATTTACAAGTGGCACAGAAATAAAGCCAGTGTAAAAAAAAAAAAAAAAAAAAAAAAAATCCACCCTTGGTATAAAAGTGCTGAAAAAATCTGAAGAAACACCCTCTAATAATCAAAATCAAGCACAGTTTGTTTTGTTTTAGACTGCATTTAAGAGTTGCTTTATCTGTAATCAATCATCTCACAACAATGCATCACTGGAAAAATGTCCGTAGACTGATCAGAATTTCAGGGCCTATATTTGACTTGTACCTTTTTCCATTTTTAGCACATTATGAGAGCAACGATCACACAGCCGAACAGCCGAGAAAACTAAATTCCCGTAGGCTATTAAATCACACAACCTTAAACATTTCCAAAAGAAAAAGTGTGAAAACCTCTAAGGGTGTCACATTAATTTGCCAAATCCAAAGTGCAAATGCAGTGAACTGACACGTCTCTTTCTGAGACGGAGACCGACTCATTCTACAGCTTTTCATTGGCCGCTGAGATGTGTGATGCTGACCCTGGGATAGATGAGAGAATCCAACATGCTTGACATAACAAAAAACATATTCACTTCACAAGCGATGAAAAATACTTCTGTTGCTTTCATTCAACATTCTGTCACTTTTAAAACAACACAACTGGAATCACTTTCTTCAAAACCCAAATGCACATTTAATGTAATGTACTGCTAAAGTTGCTAATGTATGTTTTAAAATACATTTAATGTATGTTTTAAAATACATTTAGATAAATATAATGACATATTTTTTTAAAAAATATCCTATATATATATATATATATATATTTCTAAAAACAAGTTGCACTTTACTATATTGTTACAGGCCAAAATTGCATTGTTGAAATAATAAAAAAACAGATAAGACGCATTATGTATGTCGCATGTCTCTTATTAACATGTTATTACATATATACACATATAAACTCATTGTCACTCCACAACAAATGCTTTAGATTTAACAGTATTCAGAAAAATATAAGTATAAAACAAACATAAATTATATTGAAAAATATTTATCAAAATCAAGTCAAAAAACAACATCAACCTAAAACTGAAATTAAAATTAGAAAAATATATATATATATCATATTTAAAAAAACGTAAGACAAAATATAACATAACAAAAAAAGACATATTTAAAAAAAATTTAAAAAGACAAAAACACAGAATAAAAAATAATAATAACTGAAATTAAAATGGAAACAGAAAATACAAAATTAAATCTAATTCAAAATATGAATAAAAAACTTTAGAAGTATCTTAATTATATAAATGAAACAAATTCAATAAATCTATTAATTAAAACAAAAAACAAAACAAGCACTAAATAAATCCAAATTACGAAGAAAATGATCTTGTTTTTCAGTTACCTCAAAGTCCTGTGAGGAATCTAATCACATCTTGTGGTTTATTTATTTATTTTTTTAAATATGCTTCTAATTTATTTTGACCTTCACTGAACACCGTAACTAAAGCTAAATGTCTCGTTTCACTGTCTGGTGCGCCTTCATTATGGAGTTTGACCTCTTTTGGCGATTTTGTAAAATGGAACCAAATGACGTAAAAATGAAATATCAATGAGGACAGTCTGATCATGAACTTCTGCATCAGGTTTCTTAATTAGTTAAATAATATTATAAAAATATATTTCACATATTGAATGGGTTTCGTGATGCGCACAGCCAATAACCTTGTGTAATGCGCACGCGTGCACACACACATACACACACCCCACTGGCTGCTGCTTAGCACTGATCAGCGTTAATTACTGAGCTATAAGTCTGAACACTCGCTCTCATCTGAAACGTTTGGATGTGAAGGATGATATGGCGAAGAGGGAGAGTTTTATGAATGTGATTTGGGCTAATAATGGATCAGTCAGAACTGGAGCAGCCTGGAAATAAACAGCTCGATATATGGGGAATGCCGATTCTACAGAGAAGAGTTTAAAAAACATTGCAGAGAGATTGAAAATCAAAAAAACAAGAAGTGGCCTTAAACAGCCATACTACAGATTCAAGGCTGGGCTGTATGACAATATATATATATATATATATATATACACTCACCGGCCACTTTATTAGGTATACCTGTCCAACTGCTCGTTAACACTTAATTTCTAAGCAGCCAATCACATGCGGCAACTCAGTGCATTTAGGCATGTAGACATGGTCAAGACAATCTCCTGCAGTTCAAACCGAGCATCAGTATGGGGAAGAAAGGTGATTTGAGTGACTTTGAACGTGGCATGATTGTTGGTGCCAGAAGGGCTGGTCTGAGTATTTCAAAAACTGCTAATCTACTGGGATTTTCACGCACAACCATCTCTAGGGTTTACAGAGAATGGTCCGAAAAAGAAAAAACATCCAGTGAGCGGCAGTTCTGTGGGCGGAAATGCCTTGTTGATGCCAGAGGTCAGAGGAGAAGACTGGTTCGAGCTGATAGAAGGGCAACAGTGACTCAAATAACCACCCGTTACAACCAAGGTGGGCAGAAGAGCATCTCTGAACGCACAGTACGTCGAACTTTGAGGCAGATGGGCTACAGCAGCAGAAGACCACACCGGGTGCCACTCCTTTCAGCTAAGAACAGGAAACTGAGGCTACAATTTGCACAAGCTCATCGAAATTGGACAATAGAAGATTGGAAAAACGTTGCCTGGTCTGATGAGTCTCAATTTCTGCTGCGACATTCGGATGGTAGGGTCAGAATTTGGCGTCTACAACATGAAAGCATGGATCCATCCTGCCTTGTATCAACGGTTCAGGCTGGTGGTGGTGGTGTCATGGTGTGGGGAATATTTTCTTGGCACTCTTTGGGCCCCTTGGTACCAATTGAGCATCGTTGCAACGCCACAGCCTACCTGAGTATTGTTGCTGACCATGTCCATCCCTTTGTGACCACAATGTACCCAACTTCTGATGGCTACTTTCAGCAGGATAATGCGCCATGTCATAAAGCTGGAATCATCTCAGACTGGTTTCTTGAACATGACAATGAGTTCGCTGTACTCAAATGGCCTCCACAGTCACCAGATCTCAATCCAATAGAGCATCTTTGGGATGTGGTGGAAGACCTCACCGGATACCACTCATCTCCACTACAAATAGGAAAAAGAGGCTACAATTGACAAGAGCTCACCAAAATTAGACAGTTGAAGACTGGAAAAATGTAGTCTGGCCTGATGAGTCTCGATTTCTGTTGAGACATTCAGATGGTAGAGTCAGAATTTGGCGTAAACACAATGAGAACATGGATCCATCATGTCTTGTTACCACTGTGCAGCTGGTGGTGGTGGTGTAATGGTGTGGGGGATGTTTTCTTGGCACACTTGAGGCCCCTTAGTGCCAATTGGGCATCGTTTAAATGCGACAGCCTACCTGAGCATTGTTTCTGACCATGTCCATCCCTTTATGGCCACCATGTCCCCATCCTCTGATGGCTACTTCCAGCAGAATAATGCACCATGTCACAAAGCTGGAATCATTTCAAATTGGTTTCTGACATGACAATGAGTTCACTGTAGTGAAATGGCCCCACAGTCACCAGATCTCAATCCAATAGAGCATCTTTGGGATGTGGTGGAAAGGGAGCTTCGTGCTCTGGATGTGCATCCCACAAATCTCCATCAACTGCAAGATGCTATCCTATCAATATGGGCCAACATTTCTAAAGAATGCTTTCAGCACCTTGTTGAATCAAAGCCACGTAGAATTAAGACAGTCCTGAAGGCGAAAGGGGGTCAAACACCGTATTAGTATGGTGTTCCTAATAATCCTTTAGGCGAGTGTAGTCCCAGAGTCCCAACGCCCGAATTAAAAATCATGTCACAGGCTTTTTGTGCCATCATAAAGCTTAACCAAACATTGTCCCCCACTAAACTGCATCCGTCAGACTAAAACTAGTTCCTGCAGTCTTAAATCACCTGAACGCATCAACTGCGACAGCCTCATTAACAGCACTGACAGATGAATTCACAATCCACCGCCTTATGACAACATGCAATTTAAATAGATAAGAATTCAATAGGTGCGCCGAACCCCTGCCGTGATCACATGCTAATCCTGGCGATCTATTAGCCGGATTCCTGCAGTCTGTTTCTTTCTATTCTTCTTCCTCCGTCAAACTAAGACACACAGATCTGCAATGCTGGGATAAGCACTGAAGATGCATTTCAGCAGTGAGTCTACACTCATACCAAGGTTGAACCCTCTTCTGAGAATCGTCTTTGCCTTAAAACCCCGTTTTTGAAACCCAATCCTCAAAATGACGGCTTTTGATGTGTTCAGAGAGTCACACCTATAGAGGAAGCGGAACATCCTACGCTTTCCACAAGAGAGGCTTCAGAGCGGGCAGGCAAGCGTCAGGCAGCTTCAGATAGGAAGGGACTTATTATATAAAGTGACATACATACAGTAACAGAGGAAGTCTCAAACTGCTCTGTGATGTAGTTTGCCATCACACTTGATGAAGGCGACACATCTGGCACCACTGAGAAACGCAATCGGCAGGAGACGTACAGTAGGCGGAAAGGCAACATTTTCTCACGGATCACCTTACTTAAAGAAAGACGATGCATTTTGTCATCTAAAGATCCTTTTCTTTTCCTTGAGAGTCTCTCTTTTTTGGGGTTTGGTGTCAGTGGGTAATTCAGCTTGAAACTAGCAAAGGCAGCCACACAAAGACACAATGAGCTTATTGATCGCGTTCTCAAAGAGCCACTCATTTCACTCCGCATTCAACTATCCACTGGCAACGTCGAAAAGAGCAGCGTCCCTATGGCGGAATGCGGAGAAATAAAGTCTTCTGCGGTCGTCATGTCCAACATGTTTTTAGCAGCGTTTCAGAAGCGTTTTTGCATTTCTTCAAGAAAATGTCAGTGGGTTGGAAGCCCATTTGTGCCAAAGTTATGACTTCGTTTCTCATAATTACGTCTTTATATCTTATATTGTGACTTTTTATTTCACAATTGCAACTTTGTTACTCAGAACTCACACTTTATACATCACAATGTGCTTTGTATCTCACATCTGCGACTGTTTCTCGTATTTTCAACTTTATATCTCACAATGTGAATATATATATTGAAATTCCAACTTTGTTTCTCGTAATTGAGACTATATCACAATTTGGCTATACATCATGCATTTGTGATTATGCTTCTCTTTAGACTTTTTCTTGTAGTTGGCCCTTTATATCTTGCAATTGTGACTTAGTTTATCAAAATTGCAATTCTATATTTTACAATGTGACTATATATCTCATGATTGCAACTTTACATCTCTCAAAATGACTTCATATCTCACAATTAAAGCTTTTTCTCGTAATTGCTACTATATATCTCAGCGTAACATATCTCACAACTGTGAATTTGTTCAGACATTTTCTTGTAGTCTTGTAGTAATTGCAAATCTATAGTTTACAATGTGATTATATATATATATATATATATATATATATATAATTGCAACTTTCTTGTAACTGCGATTTTATATCTTTCAAAGTTGTATTTGCTATGTTATATCTCAGAGTATCTCACAACTCTGACTTTGTCATATTTTCAACATTATATATTTTACAACAACTTTGTTTCTAGTAATTGAGACTATATATCATAATTTGACTATAAATCATGCTTTAGCGACCATGCTTCTCATATATTTTATGAATGAAACTGATATCTTTTTGTTTGGAATAATATGCACCAAAGAATAAGACAAGTATTGTGCATAAAAAAAAAAAAAAAAAGTAAATTAGGTCTCATCCAGTCAAAAGTTCAGTTGCAACACTGCATTTTTCTGAAACCCACTTGACAACACAAAGCAACTTATTTCAGAGTGATGGGTGGATCTATCTGGAACGCATTATGTTTCATTTACATTTAAAATACCCGTAGACGAGGATGTAGCATGTAAGAAGCGGTCTGAAATGCTTAACTGGCATGACTGATCCTAAAAAAAAAAGAACTACGCATACATTGCAAATTAGCTTGATTGCAATCCAGACCTCCATGCATCCTCATGAAACAAACAAAGTTAAGCGTTGGTGGTACAAACACATAAAAATGGCCCTTTCTATATGACACGCATGTATATGTCTGATCCTACGCTTTGAAGTGCACGCTTGTGTGCGCCGCGATCTGAAGGAAGAGACAGCATTCCACATCGCTATAAATCTGACACCTGCGTTCACTGACCTAAATCCGCATGGGAAGGCCACAGATGGCATAAATAAATCAGCTCCCTGCATTAAACATGGGTCAACACTCATCCATGCACAGTATCCCAAACTCAGCACTGCATGCGTTTTCACTGAAACGGCATATTCATTTACAAAAAGCACCTGCTTTGTTGTAGTGTAACATTACAGTCTATAATATTCATGTGGATGTTTTGTTTTTACTTCAATGTACACACATTTAATATTCATTATATTCAGATTATTTGCAAAATAGTGGCCATAAGCAGCAAACTGTGCCAATTAAATGTATATTTGGTGAACTTGGTAGCAATACTAAATAATTTGCGGCAACAATTAAAGGGTTAGTTCACCCAAAAATGAAAATTCTGTCAGTATTTACGCACCCTCATGTTGTTCCAACCCTGTAAGACCTTCGTTCATCTTCAGGACACAAATTAAGATATTTTTGATGAAATCTGAGAGCTGGATCACTCCTCCATACTAGTCCATAGGCTTCTTGAGGGATTGAAACTTGCCAGCCTCGAAAAGTAATTAAAGACATCGTTAAAATAGTCCAAGTGACTACAGGGGCTCAATCTTAACTTTATCAAACGACAAGAACACTTTTTG
>NW_024121102.1:484225-520000 GCF_016745375.1 Pimephales promelas
TAACATAATGAATGAGCCAGGGGAACTTCAGCCACTCCAGTCTTGAGACGAGCCGGAGAGGTGCATTTCACGGCATGTCCTCCTTCAGACCACAGACGCAATAAAACACTGGACTTTACAGAGCTGGAGCACCTCTGAGAGACACATGCAGATGTTCATTTAAGACAAGAGCAGCTCAGTCTGCGTCTCACAGCACATATACAGCGGCTGCTCTCATCAAATATACATGTTCACAGTCTCTTCGCAAACATGTGAGTGATGGTTGTGTGTGCTAAAGGTGCTGAGATCACCGTGCGGCTGCAAAAGTCAGGGATCCCACACTTTATTACCAATGATCACACTCCTATTCCACAACCTTCACAGTTACGATTACTGTGGATTTTGAATTCTGATTCAGACCAATTGACTAACAAATTCATGAAAAATGTGTACCCTTTCCATGATTGTAACTGTAAACCCATCTAAATCGGTCCAATGGCAGTAATTTAGTTCAGATTAAATTGATCTGACTCTGACTTAACACAACCTTGAATTTAGGTCAGAATGCCAATTGGTTATTGGTGATTTTTTATAATAGTTCAGCAGCACATTTGATTATTATTTTCAACTCTTTACTTATACAGTATTTATCTGTTCATAATAGGAAACTATGTTGCTCAGGCCTACTGTTTAACTCGGGTCTCATGGGTGATTGCTTTATACACATGGTTTTTAAAGTAACATTGACTTTAGCAGAGGTATGGCCACTACTACAGATAAGTCAACCAACTTTACTTGTCTTATAATAGCTTTGGATTGGCCATGCCGTGGTTTCCCATGTACATTCATTTATTAAATGAATAATAAATTAAGGTAAGAGGTGCCCACATTCAGGTTGGTCAAGCTTAAGCTTAACCGTTTAATCTACCTGGGAAAACAATTTCAGAGTCAGTCAGAATAATGTCAGGATCTCTTCTGACAATACTACTGTTAATATTATAGAAAACCAATTATCATCATGAACAAGGCTCAGTGTATATATATATATATATATATATATATATATATATATATATATATAATGTATCCCTGGACAAAGTAAAATTTTCCCAGCTGAAGCTTGTGCATTACTTTTCTCTCTAAAACAGCAACGCCATTTTTTTTAAATTTGCACTTGCACAGTTTCTAAATCCTACAAGCACTTGAGTCTTTGAAAAAACTGGACATCCTACAATTACCAGCACAATAGGAAAAGTGGACTCTTTTAAGATTTGAATATGTTTATTCTGTTGGATACTGGCCGATATGGGATTGGCTGGTATAAACAAGCAGATAAAGCAGCAAAGGGAGCACTTCATTCAGTTGGAAACCCATACTGAATCTAGGTACATTTACAAGAAATGGCAAATAAAATGGAACGAATGCATATAACAAACTATATGAGGTGAATCCAGAACTAAATCAAGTTATTGTTATTATTTTAACAAATAGACCATAGGTTATAAACGAGAAGTCAAATTGGTCACTCGTTCATATTTATTGAAAGAGGAACCAGTTTGTGATTTGTGTAAGAATGTCTTGTGTAAAACACATTTGAATAAAATGTCCATTTATAAATAATATTCAACAATGTTTTTAATTCAGAAAATACATTAATGGGCATTAATGGAAGGTTTCTCATTGAATAATTTTAGAATTTCTATCATATACTAAATTGAAAGATTCTATAAAATTGTTATTATTACTGTTGTTATATATGAATCTTTTTGTATAAGACAAAATGGTTAAATATTGTAGACAATGGATAGTCATAAGTATTTGGTAAAAAAAAAAAAAAAAAAAAACCTGACCAATCAGTGTTGAGTAGACCAATCACAAGAGTCTGGGTTATCTGACCAATCAGAGCAGAGTAGACCAATCACAACAGACTGGGTCATCTGACCAATCAGATCATAGTAGACCAATCACAACAGACTGAGCCATCTGACCAATCACAGCAGAGTAGACCAATCACAACAGACTGGGTCATCTGACCAATCAGAGCAGAGTAGACCAATCACAACAGACTGGGTCATCTGACCAATCAGAGCAGAGTAGACCAATCACAACAGACTGAGCCATCAGACCAATCACAGCAGAGTAGGCCAATCACAACAGACTGGGTCATCTGACCAATCAGAGCAGAGTAGACCAATATTAATTATTTGAAAAATATTAAATACTGTTGATTTTGCCATGAATACAAATGAATGAGTGAATGAATGAATGTTATTATTATTATTATTATTATTAAGAGTGCAGCAATAAACACAACTACAACAACAATAATAATAAAAATATCATTATTATTATTAATAACAATTATTATTTGGACAATGTTTTTATCATTATTATCAATAACAACAGCAATATTATTATTATTATTATTATTATTAGTATTAGACAACGACTATTATTATTATTATTAACATTATTATAAACAGTGCAGACTGCTTTCGAGTTATCTGATGCTGTTAATAATAATAATAATAATAATGGAAAATGTATTCCGAGTGTTTTTAATGCATTAATATGCAGTTGCTCTGGTGTTCTGGGTGATTTCTAGTAGCCTAATTGTCAAAAGATTCTCCAACATGATACGGGCCGGGTCCCTCCCTCAATATCCGCCCATGTCAACAAGCAATTGTTTTCACAACTTAAAATACAATATCCAGCTGTTCAGATCACATGTTCATCCTCTCCGTCTCCGCATTCGGCATCGGCCCGGAGCGTCACTGAAGTGCCTCAGTCTCAAGCCCTCATCAGTGAAATCCCACACAAGACTCTATCAGCGTCTCTAATCTGTGTGCTGGTGTCCCGCGCTCGCAGCGGCTGATGAAAAACACCCCCAAGGCCTCCTTGAGCTAAACACTCACTGTCTGAACCCTTCAGTTGCTGTTCTCCTGCGCTGTGCAAGGCTTCACTGGGCCAGGCTGGGGAACTACACTTCAAGAGGAGAAAAAAGACTCAAAGGAAGAAAGATCAACCCCGAACGAGCTCCTCTAGCTTTGCTCGGTTCCTCCTTGATGTTTTCTTGTGAGCGAGCAACATTTCTGTGTTTCATGAGTGCAGGGAACATCGCCATTGTGTCGAGTATGTTTAAAAGGTGCTGGCATCGGTGGATAGAGTCCAGTGTTGAGGAAGCTGCTTTCAAAAACATGTTTTATAATAATAAATAAAAATTTGTTAAAAATGTTATAATAATGATTTATATTATTATAAGCTGCAGTTTAAATGCTCGATTCTGATTTTTATTGTTCATCAACTGGACGAAAAGTGGCCTGTGGATACTTAAAGGAGTAGTTCACTTTAAAAAAAAAAAAAAAAAAAAAAAAACTTTTGCTGATAATTTACTCACCCCCATGTCATCCAAGATGTCCATGTCTTTCTTTCTTCAGTTAAAAAGAAATTTTGATGAAAACATTCCAGGATTTTTCTCCATATAATGGACTTCAATGGGAACCAAACGATTCAAGGTCCAAAAGACACTTTCAGTGCAAACTGCAAACTGTTTAAAGGGCTTTAAACGATTCCAGACTATGAATAAGGGTCTTATAAAGCTCATTTTAAAAAAAATAAATAAAGTTTAAGTTTTATAAGCTCAAATGGTCGCCATGCTCTATTCTGTGATACATGTTTGTGACTCTCCTGTTCGAATTCGTTCATGAAAATGAACAAATCTTTTTTGTGTCATTTGGTTCATTCAACGAACGAAATGAATGAGTTGTCTCAGGAAAAGAGTTCGAACAGGAGAGTCACGAACGCAAATCACACCCAAACCCTAACCCTAACAGAGCAAGGCGACCATGTGAGCTTATAAAACTTAAACTTTGTTAAACTTTTTTTAAATGAGCGATCGTTTCGCTTGATAAGAGCCGTATTCATCGTCTGGAATCGTTTAAAGCCCTTTAAACAGTTTGCAGTTTGCACTGAAACTGTCTTTTGGACCTTGAACCGTTTGGTTCCCATTGAAGTCCATTATATGGAGAAAAATCCTGGAATGTTTTCATCAAAAACCTTAATTTCTTTTTGACTGAAGAAAGAATGACATGGACATCTTGGATGACATGGGGGTGAGTAAATGATCAGCAAAACTTTTCTTTAAAAGTGAACTACTGCTTTAAGACGAGCGTGTGATTATTGCCTCAGTTCAATGTCGTAAAAATTTGTCGTAAAAGTAGTTATAGTTTAAAAGCTATGCAATTAAAAAAAAAAAAAACACCTGAGCTAAGCTATTTTGCATTGTTACTTTAAGCTAGTTACTCCTCAACCACTGCGATTTTCATTTACACATCGTTTCCTAAAGTTCCCTTGGAATCAATCCTTGCTACCGCTAGCATAATAGCAGTTGAGCTACAGTGTTCAAAACAAATACCCTGGGGAAAAAAAAAGTGTATTCAATATTTAGCTGCAGAGAAAAATGCTGATAGCAGCTTCCTTAACATGTTGCACGTTCATGCAAATATCCGAATAGTCGGGCTTGAACGGCTTCTGCTTTAAACATGCTCGCGAGCGAGGGAAGCTAATGGAGGCAACGTGCGGCTAATGAATTTGGGTCACACTCCAGCGGAGACGCTCTCTAAGGTCCTCTCTCCGATTTCCAGAGAGTCAAAGAGTTCTGTTTTCAAAAAAAATGAAAATAAATGGGAACATGGAGAGGCTGAAATCTTTTTAGGGCATCACATCCATCTATTCAATGATGGTAAGTAAACAATTCAAATGCAATACTGTTTCAGACTCATTTCCTCTGAACTGCTCCTCGATTTCATGTAATACTTTTCAGTCCACCATCAAACCTTCAGTAAATATCAAACATTCATAAATTTCCCTCCCGCCCTTCATGCTGTTGCCATGGAGACAGTCATATAAAATAGCGAGATTGACGAGGATCCCTCTTCTACAGCAATGTCAAAGAGTTTTGTACTGCCACGGCAAACCCCTTAAGAACAGATTCTGCCACACAAACCACTCACAAAGGTTGTAGTGGTGAGCTTTTAGTCGTTTTTAGTAAGGGAAAGTGTGAGACTGCCATTACCGAACATTCAAAAAGTGTAAAGTGACAGACACGGAGCCCTGAGGGACGCCCCATTAAACTTAGCTGCTTAGCTTCACTGCTTGCCTGCAGACGCCGGCTCGCAAACAAGACAGATTGTTTACATATAAGACGTTCTTCACGCAAGGCAGGGGTAACAATGCATTTTACGAAATGCAGGGAGAAGATTTTAAGAGCCAGCTGGTGAGTTTTCAGGAGAATTCAGCCATTTTTTTTTATTTTGTTTTCTTTACACACACGGCTCATTTCATCTCAATGTTGCAAAAGTATTATTTGGGCAAACTTGTTTGATGTAATTGAAATTATACATGTTTATTGTTTGAATTTTTTTTTTGAGGAAAAAAATCTAAATTATTTCTTTCATTCTTTGTTTAGATCATAATAGTTTTAAACATTGAAATTCATATTTTTATGGTTATTTTTTATAGTTTTAGAGTGAAACTTTAGATCCGGGACTAGGGTAAAACAATCCAATCCATCCATCCATCCCATACAATCCACCGATTCATTCATCCATCCATCATCAATCCAATCCACTCATCCATACATCCAATCCAATCAATCCATCCATCCATCTATCCATCATCCATCCAATCCAACCTTTTATCCATCCAATGCAATCCATCCATCCATCCATCCATCTACCCAATTCACCCATCCACCCAATTCATCCAATTCACCCACCCACCCATCCATCCATCAAATCCACCCATTCATCCACCCATCCCTCCCTACATCCATCCAATCCACTGATTCATCCATCCATCCCTCCCTCCCTCTCTCCATCCATCCAATCCACTGATTTATCCATCCATCCATCCATCCCTCCCTCCATCCATTCAATCCACCTATCTATCCATCCATCCATCCATCCCTCCCTCCATCCATCCAATCCACCCATCCATCCAATCCACTGATTTATCATCCATCCATCCCTCCCTCCATCCATCCATTCAATCCACCTATCTATCCATCCATCCGTCCCTCCCTCCCTCCCTCCCTCCCTCCCTCCCTCCATCCATTCAATCCACCCATCCATCCATCAACCCATCCAATCCAACAATTCATTCATCCATCCAATCCACCCATCTATCTATCCATCCATCCACTCATCCATCCAATCCACCGATTCATCCATCCATTCATCCATCCATCCCTCCAATCCACCCATCTATCCATCCATCCATCCACCGATTCATCCATCATTCATCCATCCATCCCTCCAATCCACCCATCTATCCATCCATCCAATCCACCGATTCATCCATCCATTCATCCATCCATCCCTCCAATCCACCCATCTATTAATCCATCTATTCATCCATCCATCCATTTAATCCATCCATTGGGACATACTAAGTGTCTGAATTTGAAGAATAAAACATTCAGCAAGATAAACAAACACACAAAATCAATCAATCAATCAATCAATCAATCAATCAATCAATCAATCAATCAATCAATCAATCAATCAATCAATCCATCCATCCAATCCACCCATCCATCCATCCATCCATCCATCCAATCCACTGATTCATCCATCCATCCCTCCCTCCCTCCATCCAATCCACCCATCCATCCATCCATCCATACAATCCACCCATCATTAATTCATCCATTCATCCATCCATCGGGACATACTAAGTGTCTGAATTTGAAGAATAAAACATTCAGCAAGATAAACAAACACACAAAACCAATCAATCAATCAATCAATCAATGAATCCATCCATCCATCTAGATATACAAGTGTCTGAAGTTGAAGAATGAATATAAACAAACAAACAAACAAGCTGCTACATACAAACAAGAATATATAAGTCTGGAGCACTTTGTGCTTTTTGAAACACTTTGTAAACAACTGGACTTGGCTCATTGTAACTGTGATACAAATGACACTCAACTTCTAACAGGCTGTAATTATCAACCACAAATTAGAGTCTCTGTACCGCTGACTGAAAGCTTCACCATTCTGACAAAAGAGGCACAGTTTCATGTCATGCACGTTACATTTTTATAAATGTGCCATTTCAGACGACGCTGCTCAAAGCACTATAAACTAATACTACTGACTACCTGAAGCATGGCTAACACTCACTCACTGATACAACTGTAATTTAAGTGGACATTAGCCCTTAATGGACTGTTTACAGGATGTTCATTGCATTCGCTCTCTAGCATGAGCTACACTCTAAAAAATTCTGGGTTGTTTCCAACACAAATTTGGGTCAGATATGGACAACCCCAAATGTTGGGTTCAACCCAACTTCAACTTTCACGTTCTACTGTAAAATGTTTTATTGCATTTTTAACCCAACATTTGGGTTTGCCCATATTTGACCCAAATTTGGGTTGAAACAACCCAGCATTTTTTAGAGTGTACATAACATCCTAAAGATTGTGGTCCAAAAGTAGGCATAGATGGATTTTGGTTTTCTTAAGTCATCATGTTGCACCCAGACTGATTCATTCTGCTCACATCGAGAGGGAAACCACAACCTCAGCAATGACACGAGTGTATTTTTTTTTTTTTTTTTTTTTTTTTTTTGATGCCTTGGTGTCTGGTGTACCAAAATGAGTATGATTATTGTGTAATTGCCAAGTCTGGATAATTTGAGAAGCAGAGAGGTGTCTCATTATAGCACAATTACGGTTTTCTAACTGTAATTGGCAATGAACCAAAAGTATTGTTTAAAATGAACATGAAAATAAAACGACTTACTTTCTTAATCCATGTTCCTGCTGCTATTGTGAACGATTCACTAGTATACATTATCCTACAAGAATAAAGTTTTCATAATTGCTTCTTGCAGCTTGTTTTGGCATAACGTGATTTATGGGAGGAAAGAAAAAAAACTGTTATAAAGATTATAATTTATGTTTTATTATTTGCATTATCACAGAAAAGGTTAGCAAGCTAAATTTTAAGCTAAACATATTTTGACTATTCTATTGAAATGTCATGTTTACAAATTTAATTTGAATTTAATTTAATATATATATATATATATATATATATATATAAATGTGTGGTACTTGTATATTTACATGTATAAAGCTGAAGCCTATGCCGAATATATCCAAGTGCAATTCCCGTCTAACAGATGTACGTCATGGCGCTCTAGCTTTTATATTTATATATTAACCTTTTAAAAATAAATCACAGACAGCCGGTTTCATTGGGTTATGTAAAACATCATACCTGTCCAAGAGAGCGTCTATAAATATCCCTTCTGTTTGGTTAGCCTGTGGAGAGATAAGATAATTTACCATTTAGAGCCTAGGACCCATTGACAGTATCCCTAGCCGCCGCTATGATTAATGGTCTGGTCAAATATAGCCTGCCTATTAGTCTCATGTAAAAAGCATCTGGGCACACAGTGTCATGGAGAAAACAAGGGCGGGAGGAGAAAGCAAGAGGGTTAATAAACAGTGATGCTACATCAGGCAGAACACAGCTGTAATCTGACCACTGGGTCACATTTTAACCGTAACACAGTGTGCTATTCGGATTCACACGCGCTCCGGGTCTGACAGATGCTCAAGGGCTTCCCCAGGGGGTGACATATCAAGATGGGGTGATCTATAAAACACCAACCTTGTCTTACCCCAGCGACTGAGGTGAAGAAAAATCATTTTAATAACTAGGAAAACTTCCATTAATTTCACCATTCTTTAATAACAGATTAGAACAAAAAGATATTAGACAATTTGAAGTAGTTATTTTCAAACACACCCATTCAGTCCTGTTACCTAATAAATATATTTTATTAAGATTAATATATATATATATATGGCTAAAATATTCAAGGCTGTTACCGAAGGTATTATTTAAAAATAAAACTCGAAACTGCTACCTATTTATTTATTTGAATTTTTCAGATTCATTTGCATTTAATTTTTACTTATATATTTTACTAATATTTTACTTATACTATATATACATATATACCCAGATAGCAAACTGACATTGAATCAACGTGGAAATATGACATCGAAACAACGTTGATCTGACATTGTTTTGCTCATCGAATTAACGTTGAACCAACGTCAGACGCGTCATTCTTTCAAAACTAACCGAAAATCAACTTGAAATCAACGCGTTGTTTCAACGTTATGAAAGCAAACCAATTTTCGATTTCATTTAGCTTTGAAGAATGCCGCGTCTGGCGTTGGTTCAACGTTAATTCGATGAGCAAATCAACGTTGTTTCAATGTCATGAGAGACGTCGTTTCCACGTTGATTCAATGTCAGTTTGCTGTCTGGGTATACACCCCTAGACCTTTTGAGATTGTAAATCAAAATTTCTGAAGGTAAAGCCAATTATTTGTTTGCACTGCATTTGTCGAAAGCATTCGTTATGAAAGAAACATGGAAGTGGATGTTTTGGTAGACGTGTTGGCCATTTTTATTTTGAGGTTGGGTTTCGATTTGCCCTTACAGACCTTGGCTCCTTACTTTGCATATTGCAGCAAATCATCAAGGAAACACCCACTGTCAGTCCCGATCAGCATTAACTGATGCTGTCTGTGGCAAATTGCAGTGCCCAAAGATATTTCAATGGAGCAAAAAAAAAGCAACCTTATCGAATATTCATGAGATGGCTCTCTTCATCATTGAATATTCATCCATATGGTACTCAAGTCCACTACAAATGACTGAAACTTCACACTCCAATATGGAACTGAAAATTGCACAAGTAGATATCTTTAGGAATTGAATCAAGTCTTGTGTGCTTCACTTGACCCCAGAAGTTTATTACACATATAAAAAACAACAATCAGTTCTGCCTTCCTATCATGCCTTTACTGCAAGATGTGATTTAGAATCAATTCTTTATGCATTTTTCATCTTCCAGAACACATTACTAATGGATTGTTGTCTCAGCAGCATGTTTGAATTTATAACTTTTGTTAGTAATTTTCTTGATAAGAGATAAGAGACATGCTTCTCTCACTTCTCAGACCTTATATACGAGCAGGAAAGGCCTACAGCATTACAGATGTTAACATAAAATCTGCAGATGTATGCACAAAAAGCTGCTCGGCTTCAAAACAGGCAAAGCCTTTGTGACTTGAAGGGAGAATTTTCAATGGAAAAAAAAGTCAGGGCTTGTTTGAAGATGACTTGGAAGTGAGTTTTCTTCAGAGAATTTTTTTTGTTACTGATTCACAGGGATGAAGGTCGAGTGACCTATACTGGACAGTTTTTGTTGTTTTTACCTTTCAGCGATATCATTCATAGTAGAAAAAAAAATTGTAATCATATTTTATTTTATTTATTTATTTTTTGTATTGTGATAATATTGAGGTAATTAAATTAAATATTAAATGTTGTATTAAGACAAGACACCACAGGAGAATAGGGTAAAATGTTAACTAAGAGATACCGCCATAACTGACCCTGGTGATTAAATCCCAGTGCATCAAGAGAATTGTTTTATATTAAAGTAAGTTTTTCTGAAATGTTATGATGCATATAGCATTATCTAAATAAATATGCACAAAAATGCATGAATTTCCAGAAACAGAAATCTGAACAATGGATAAAGCCAAATATATTTTGAGTGAAAGGTATTGGATGTCTTATCACTTTTTATTATCTTTTTATAGAAAATACTGTCAACAGCCAGAAAAAAGAAGAACATATTTTTATATGTTCATATTTTACAATCAGAGCAGAGTAGACGAATCACAACAGATTGGGCCATCGGACCAATCAGAGCAGAGTCGACCAATCACAACAGACTGGGTCATCTGAACAATAAGAGCAGAGTAGACCAATCACAACAGACTGGGTCATCTGACCAATCAGAGCAGAGAAAACCAATCACAACAGACTGAGCCATCTGACCAATCAGAGCAGAGAAAGCCAATCACAAAAGACTGGGTCATCTGACCAATAAGAGCAGAGTAGACCAATCACAACAGACTGGGTCATCTGACCAATCACAGCAGAGTAGACCAATCACAACAGACTGGGTCATCTGACCAATCACAGCAGAGTGGACCAATTACAATAGTCTGGGCCATCTGACCAATCACAGCACAGATTAGACCAATCATAACAGAGTAGACCAATCACAACAGACTGGGTCATCTGACCAATCAGAGCAGAGTAGACCAATCACAACAGACTGGGTCATCTGACCAATCACAGCAGAGTAGACCAATCACAACAGACTGGGCCATCTGACCAATCAGAGCAGAGTAGACCAATCATAACAGTCTGGGCCACCTGACCAATCAGAGCAGAGTAGACCAATCACAAAAGACTGATAAATATAGCATTTTTCTTCATTGTTGTCGGGTATATGTTCATGTCTTTTATTTTGAAGGATATCCATGAAGGATATTATTTAGGATATTATTATCCATTATTTAGAATGATAGTCATGTATCTTGTCATGTCATATTATTCCCTTGTCCCTCATGTAATCTTGGCATGTGCTTCCTTTGCATCATATGTTTGTTCTGGTTCATTGTTTAATTACTGTCAAACATGTCTTGTAAAGTCATTAGATCTTGAGCATATAGCTTTGTCGTTGTCTTTGTAACCCGCTGTTGGTGAGTTTTGTCATGTTCCGTTCAAGTCAAGTTGAAGTCTCCGGTTTATGTCATGTTTTAATCATTTTTCAGTAAAACTTGCACTTCAAGTAATCAGTGGATTAACATTACAACTGTATTACAGTAATGAGAGAAACGTGCTCAATTCTCATTAAAAATATCACTCTTATCAGCAACCTCAAATAGTCCTTAAATAATCCTCATGAACTGAATTTTCTCATATTTCTTCATGTGATTCACTGTGATTTTCAGTTTCAACAGTCCAAAATGAAGTCTGCACCCAAAAAAATCGTACCGTAATCCATCATAATAGACCATAACACCACAGCAGATTCCATGTGACCAATTCATCTGCGGTTCCACCCTGCTCAATAAGATCATTTTGCCCACGCTAGATATCTTTTAAAGATTACTGTGGTGTGAATTCGCCATATGTAATAGATAAGCCTTGAGCTGAGACCTTTTTCTTTTGCGATGTGTGCAGAAAGCAAACCTATCACTCATAGAGAAAGCAGAAAAACACACACTGATGGCACGTTCGAGAGGCGTGATACCGCAGACGGTAAACACACATACACTGACACACACACAAACTGCATATATGTAGAAATACTTCACCGTTGTGTATTCTGATCTGATCCACACACAGATCTGTGCTGTATCTGTGCTAGTTCTTAAGATGAAAACAGGCTTGAAAAAAAATCCTAAGTGCCTTACTTTCACTACTACAGCGAACACAGCGTCTGCACACGCATGCAGAGTCAAGACATTATTTTCATTTAGGTGAGATCTGGGAAGACTTGCTTACACAAAAAACCCGTTCGCTTTGTGCCTGAAATTCGGCTCTTCCCGCATTCACACGCGCCTATACACACATATACACACACTTCACAGCGCCCGCGTCTCTGCCACAGCGGAAGAGCTTCATTTGTATTCCGCACGACTCTAGCCAGGTAAGTAATGACAAGCAGCAAAGGCCAGCGTGTCACAGCTCCTCTCAGCTGGGACGGCCCGCTGACGTCAGGCCTGCAGATGAGCCTGTTTCTCCTCTAATGAGCCCGCCGTTCGCCTCTCAGGATTGTACATCATCTCCTGTGTCCCCTGACCAGGTTCAGGTAATAGTCATGGGAATCCACAGCTATTTCTCTTCTCTCACAGATTCCAGACTCATTTGCATTTGAAAAGCCACGTCCTCTTGTGGGGTTAAGCATAATGAGGCTTGTGAATTAAGTGATCAAGAGAAATGGGGTGAATTGGTTCAGTGATACGGCGACAAAGAGTATTTGATTCGGCGACAGAGAGCAACAGTGACTGCATGGCCTTGCTTTCAGCAGTGTTTTCTCATTCATTTTCTGTAAAATCACAAATTATACCCACTCATTCTACTCACTCACTCATTCTACTCAACCACAAACTCATTATACTCACTCAACTCAACTTTTATTTATAAAAGCACTTTCAAAACCATTAAAATGGACCAAAGTGCTGTACACAGGCAATAAATAATACACAGAGACATACAATTGAAAAAAGACATGACACCCAGATAATCAAACCACAAATCACTCACAGTTCTCAGAGCTACTCAAATACCAAAAGCTTGATGAAATAAATAAGTCTTTAAGTCCTTTCTAAAAATGTCCGTTGACATGACTAGATGACGTTGAGACTGATACGGGCTTATCATGTCCTTTATATATTCAGGAGCTAGATCCTGCAATGCTTTGATTAACTAACTCACTTATTTTACTCACTCACTCATTCTACTCAATCACAAACTCGTTCTCACTCATTCAACTCGCTCACTAACTCACTCACTCATTCTACTCAATCACAAACTCAATCTACTCACTCACTCATTCTACTCACTTATTTTACTCATTCACTGACTCACTCATTCTACTCACTCTTTCTACTCACTCAGTCTATTCACTCATTCTAATCACTAACTCACTCATTCTACCCACTCATTCTACTCAGACTTTCTACTCACTCATTCTACTCACTCTTTTTACTCACACATTCTACCCTCTTTTTACACACTCATTCTACTCACTCTTTCTACTCATTTATTCTACTCACTCTTTCTACTCACTCATTCTACTCACTCATTCTTCCCACTCTTTCTACTCACTCATTCTTCCCACTCATTCTACTCAGTCATTCTACTCACTCTTTCTACCCCCTCATTCTACCCTCTTTTTACACACTCATTCTGATCACTCTTTCTACTCACTCTTTCTACCCACTCATTCTACTCACTCATTCTACTCACTCATTCTACTCACTCATTCTACTCACTCTTTCTACTCACTCTTTCTACCCACTCTTTCTACTCACTCTTTATACTCACTCATTCTTCCCACTCATTCTACTCACTTATTCTACTCACTCATTCTACTCAGTCTTTCTACTCACTATTTCTACCCCCTCATTCTACTCACTCTTTCTACCCACTCATTCTACTCAGTCTTTCTACTCACTCTTTCTACCCCCTCATTCTACTCACTCTTTCTACCCACTCATTCTACTCACTCATTCTACCCCCTCATTCTACTCACTCTTTCTACTCACTCATTCTTCCCACTCTTTCTACTCACTCATTCTACTCACTCATTCTACTCAGTCTTTCTACTCACTCATTCTACTCACTCATTCTACTCAGTCTTTCTACTCACTCTTTCTACCCCCTCATTCTACTCACTCTTTCTACCCACTCATTCTACTCACTCATTCTACCCACTCATTCTACTCACTCATTCTACTCACTCTTTTTACTCACACATTCTACCCTCTTTTTACACACTGATTCTACTCACTCTTTCTACTCACTCTTTCTACTCACTCTTTCTACTCACTCTTTCTACTCACTCTTTCTACCTCCTCATTCTACTCACTCTTTCTACCCACTCATTCTACTCAGACTTTCTACTCACTCATTCTACTCACACATTCTACCCTCTTTTTACACACTCATTCTACTCACTCTTTCTACTCACTCATTCTACTCCCTCTTTCTACTCACTCTTTCTACCCACTCATTCTACTCACTCTTTCTACTCACTCATTCTTCCCACTCATTCTTCCCACTCATTCTACTCATTCATTCTTCCCACTCATTCTACTCAGTCATTCTACTCAGTCATTCTACTCACTCTTTCTACCCACTCATTCTACCCTCTTTTTACACACTCATTCTACTCACTCTTTCTACTCACTCTTTCTACTCACTCTTTCTACCCACTCATTCTACTCACTCTTTCTACTCACTCATTCTACTCACTCTTTCTACTCACTCATTCTTCCCACTCATTCTACTCACTCATTCTACACACTCTTTCTACCCACTCTTTCTACTCACTCATTCTTCCCACTCATTCTACTCAGTCATTCTACTAACTCTTTCTACCCACTCATTCTACCCTCTTTTTACACACTCTTTCTACTCACTCTTTCTACCCACTCTTTTTTACTCACTTTTTCTACTCACTCATTCTACTCACTCTTTCTACTCACTAACTCACTCATTCTTCTCACTCATTCTACCCACTCAATTTACCCACTCATTCTACTCACTCACTAACTAACTCATTCTACTCACTCATTCTACCCACTCTTTTTACTCACTCACTCACTCACTCACTCACTCACTCATTCTACCCACTAATTCTACTCACTCACTAACTCACTCATTCTACTCACTTATTCTACCCACTCAGTCTTTAAATGAGTGGGTCTTGTCGTGGTTTAGTGGGTTTATGGTCTTCTGCTCGTCATAATCGACTATGGTGTTCGGAGGATCCACTCCGAACCATATGAGGACCCCTAAGAGCTGGAAGGAGATGAAGCTAGACGTGATCTCTAACTGGGACGTCGGGCTCACTCATTCTACTCACTCCCTCACTCACTCGCTCACCCACTCACTCTCTCACTCTTACTATTAAAACTAATTTCCTCTCTGGAAAAAAATGAATGGGACTTCCAGAACTGTTGCGCTCTATAGCAGGTTTATCAAGGCATAAAGCAGCATTCCCTGTCTTCTTAGAAACTTAATTAAAAGGTTCTAACAAAAAGGAATGTTTTGGTGTCAGAGCCCGTCATCATATCTGACGTTGGTACAGGCTCAAATCAGCTGGCTCTATTATTTCGGTAATTGCTTTTCAGTCCCGGCACTGAGGAGAAAAATGCCGAGCCGTCCGTCTCGTATGCAGATAATGAGCAAATGTCCTTATGCTATATAAATATATTTTAAAAGATTGTTGTGGGACATTGATTCTGATCCTTAACTATGCTATTAATACCTCTTTGCCCTTCTGTTCCCCGAGATGGCAGCGCTCTCCCTGTGATGAAATATAATTTTTCATTTCTTCGGGAAGGGATGAAAAATGGATGATCTTAGAGGTACAAAAGCCGGAGTCTAGATTGCCTGCAGCTTGCAAACAGGTATTACAAAATAGAGCCATTACGGCAACATCAGCCTGCAAATGGATTTGAAATTGAGTGGAAAACCATGCATGTGCCGGGTTTGACTCTTAGCTGCCTTGAAGGGAATTATAGAGAGTAAAACATTCACGCCCTGGAAAATGGCCAAAACTAAATGAAAGAAGGGGTGACAACTACACACCAATATTCTTTCAATTGCCTTGACTAAAAAGATGCAAATCAGATTTTTACAAAGAAAAAAAATGCCTACCAGTAAAAGATCTACATTAATGCTGCTTTAGTTCATTTTACCTTCACGTTATTGTGCAAGATTCAATCCCTCACGGAAACCAATTCTATTGGCTGACAGAACTCCCTTTTGGAATTTTATTTGGTGCCTGGCCAAAAATCCTTTACCACATCGTTGTCCATGTCTTCATCACTTGAATCATTTGTTTTACATTAAACTAAATGACTACATTCTCGCCTAAAAAAAAATATTAAAACTACATTTTGTGAAACAACAACAGTAGTATTTTTTTTTTTTTTAAATATGGTGGATTTGCTAGACCGCCATGACAGTCGCTGCAAGATACAAAAGGTGAAGTATCTGGGGGAGTATCAAAAAGATGGAAAAAGCTCTCAGCCAATCAGATTCGAGATCCAGAGAGAACTGTTGTATGAAATCAGATAAAAATATTTACTCCAAATATTTAGGCCGTGTGTCCACCAAAGCGTTTTTAGCCAGCTGAAAACGCCAGACGCTCTGCTGGTCTAAAGACGCCGTGCTTTGGGCGCTTGAGAGCGTTTTGTCAGCTCAACGTTTTTTCCGTTGAGACATTTCGTTGATATGATGCAGAATATTTGCAGCACAGTTTACTTAAAACTGATTTTGACGATAATTTGTTTCATACTAAAAATGTATTTTTCATCAATGTTGTTCGGTTAGCTCTGCTGGTTGATGTCGTTGGACAGAAAGAATGCTGTGACAGTTGGTCAGTATGGTTTAGTCCCGCCCCTCCTCCACTGTGATTGGACGGGTGGGTAAAAAGTGACAGTGATGAGTGCTGCGTTTTATCCAACGTTGAAAATTTTTCAACTATCGGTGACCAGTAAAAAACGCTGGGCGCTCTGCGTATCAGCGTGAAAAAAAAAAAAAAAAACGCTCAGCGCCTCGTTACACACATGGCGTTTAAAAAACGCGGCACTCCCATTGAATATAATTGAAAACATACGCCAGGCGCATGGAAAAACGCTTTGGTGGACACACGGCCTTACTACAAAGTATTTACTACTAAAAATTGTTGTCATTGTTAACTAAAACGAATCGGTAACCTAACGTAACCTCGGTTTTATTTGATGTGTTACTAGCCATTTCTTTGTAATTCTTAGTGAAATTTACTAGCAATTTCTAAGTGAAAAATCTTTCCAACATCCATTTTTTTCAGTATAAATGAAAAAGTTAAACATTAATAACAATTGAAATTTTTGTATAGGTAACTAACTGAAAGTTTAAGTTGAAGAACTAAAACTACTACAAATAAAAAAAGACATTAAATTGACAAGTTTTCTTGGCAATCTGTATTTTCAATGTTATACGGTAGGGAGTGCAGTTATATATCTTATAATGAGTTTAAGTCCACATTTTTATGCCCTTCCCTCTGTCTTGTTCACTCGGATGTGCGTCATTGCTTACATAGCACAAGCGCCCACTACTGGCGAAACCTTGTAATGGGTTTAAATGGAACGCACTAAGCCCTTGATAACTTGTGGGTAAATCAAGTGCGAAGACTGCAAGTTGCTGTTTACATCATAACAATGTTGGATTTTGGTCTATGAACTGGTCAAAATCGAGCGGTCGAGGGTCTGTTGAAGTAAACGTCCCTTGTCCATTTGACCACTACAAAAATGGTGCCAGGGATTCAGGAGGAAAGGCTTAGGGAAGTTTGTGAATGTATGTGTAAAAGTAGAGTTAAATAGTCCAGAAAGAGCGAATAGAAGCATTGCTTACACACAAGTAATCTAACGCGAACATCAAATATTCAAGGAATAGAAAACTAAACTGCCAAACATTGCCAAATGAAATGTCGAACCCATGAAAAGTTAACGTGAAGCTTTAGAGGTGTTGATGGACGCGATCTACTCTATGATTTGACCATCGTTCCGGAGCTTGTCTGGAAAAACTGTCTGAGAACTTTCTAAGTACATGCATTTGGGTTTGGAACGACTTGAGGAAGAATAAATAACGAAAGAATTCCAATTCTCGGAGAAATATCGACAAACACAAGCAAAACGGAAGTACTAGTTGAAAACGAAAAAACTGATGCGCATCGTAAACAAGTAGAAGTCAAGCCTTACCTTTTCTGCAGATTGCGCCGTCCCAAAGAAAATGGGAATGAAGGCGAGCCACACGATGCAAGTGGTGTACATGGTAAAGCCGATGGGTTTGGCTTCGTTGAAGTTTTCCGGAACGCCTCGCGTCTTGATGGCATATACCGTACATGTTACCATCAGCAAGATGCTGTATCCGAGAGAGCAAATGATTTGTAGGTCTGTAATGTCACACTTGAGAACCCCTCGGGCCTTGTCGGGGTTTATGGTCTTCTGCTCGTCGTAATCGACTATGGTGTTCGGGGGATCCACTCCGAACCATATGAGGACCCCTAAGAGCTGGAAGGAGATGAGGCTAGACGTGATCGCTAACTGGGACGTCGGGCTGATCAGTTTAGGCGGAGTAACCGACCTCTTCCCTTCCTCGAAGATCCGGTAAATTCGATTGGTCTTAGTGAGCAGAGCGGCGTAGCTGATACACATTCCCAACCCAAGGAAGATCCGTCTAAAGGAGCAAACGGCCACATCCGGCGTGGCGATCATTACAAAGGTGATGATGTAACACAGGAATATCCCGGTCAGCAGAACGTAGCTAAGCTCCCTCCCGGACGCTCTTACGATCGGGGTGTCGTTGTAGCGGATGAACGTCGCCATGACGAAGATGGTGGCGATGATGCCGAGCATTGCCAGGAAGACGGGAATGATGGACCAGGGAGAATGCCACTCCAGCTTGACGATCGGGATGGGCTGGCAGGCCGTCCGGTTGGGGTTGGGACGCATGTTGTACGAGCACAGCTTGCAGGAAGTCTCGTCGTACTGGTACTGGTAGCCGTCGCAGGGCTCGCAGTGCCAGCAGCACGGCATGCCTTTCACCATCTTCTTGCGTTGACCCGTTTTACAGGGCAGACTGCAGACCGAGCTGGGTATCTCCATCTCACCGTTGGGCCACTGCATGTCATCGATCTAAAAAGAGATGGAGATAAACCAGCATGTTGGCCAATGACATTAACATTTTTGTTTAGATTTCTTTTTTAGAAATGAAATGGATGAATCATACACTATGACTTGAATACACCACTTGAGTCTTGAGTTTCTGAATTTTAAATTGTTTTTTTTTTTTGTATGAAGTGAATATGTCAGGGTGATACATCGGCTCTTATATCATAATAAAGAAGTAAAAAATCCTAATCAAATTAAATTCTTGAAAAGAAAAGAAAAGATTAGGGCTGTCAAACGATTAATCGCAATTAATCGCATCCAAAATAAAAGTTTGTAAAAGTATGTGTTTACATAATATATGTGGGTGCACTGTGTATAATTATATATATATATATATATATATATATATATATATATATAATTACACACACATACACACTCTAGTCTTTGACGCTTACTCTTCTTGACACACACACTCTAGTCTTTGACGCTTACTCTTGAGAACCCCTCGGGCCTATAAGAAAAAAAAATATGATATATATATATATATATATATATATATATTACGGCTGTACAAAAATTAATTGCGATTAATCGCATCCAAAATAAAAGTCTGTGTTTACATAATATATTTGTGTGTGCTGTATATAATTATTTTGTATATAAATACCTATGCATGCATGTATATATTTAAGAATTATTAGAATTGCGCTTAAATTCTGTATATATATATATATATATATATATATATATATATATATAATCTATATTATATAAATATAAATATTTTATAAATGAATAACACATTTTCTTAAATATATACATGCATGTGTGTGAATTTATATATACAAAATTATTATATACACTACACACACATATATTATGTAAACACAGAATTTTATTTTGGATGCAATTAATCACAATTAATTTTTGCACAGCCCTAATATATATATATATATATATATATATATATATATATATATAAATCTATATACAGTATATACATGAAAATATTTCTTAAATATATACAAGCATGAGTGTGTATTTAAATATATAAAATAATTATGCACCATGCACCCACATATATTATGTAAACATAAACTTTTATTTCGGATGCGATTAATCGCGATGAATCGTTTGACAGCCCTAAAAAAAATCTACAAATATCACAACAAAAGAAAATGCAAAACAAAACAAAATCAACAAAAACACAAAATAAAATAAACCACAAAAAAAAAAAAAAAAAAAAAAAAAAACTACATACAACTAAGTTAATCTAAAAGTAAAAGTCTCTGTGTAGTGACTGGTAGTGCATTTCAAAGTCATGTAAAGCTCTTTTATTTAAAAAGGAATTTATATTACAATTTCAGATTATAATACTTTAGGAGCAACAGAACCTTTACAAGTTAATTATATACACCCATTAAAGGGCGTAAATACTTTTAAGTGTGATCACAAGGATGAAAAGAAAACTGCATAATTTTGAGCCTGCTTATTGCTTTCCGTCCACTCCCTTATACCTCCTTTAATATGCACTTTGAATTTCATGCCTTTCATTCAAAACATTGCTGATTGCAGTGTGATTACCAATGATTTCTTTAAGCCCTTCATGGCAACAATCACCATGGAGACGGGTGCATCTTAATGAAAACAGGCAATGAGAGGGCGGCGAGAGAAATGTGGGAAATGCCGCTTTTTGGAATGCGTGCCGTGAATAAATCACATAACAAAATAAAAGAGCATTAAAAACTCTGAGTGAACCTCGCGGTGATTACAGGTGGAGAAAATTCACTTTCAGCAAGAGGCCTGCATGAAAATAAAGAATCAAATACACCGGATTACAAGGAATTGTTCATTTAAAGGAACAGTTCACCCAAAAATGAATTTGAGGCCAGGTTTTCTTTTAAGGCGGGATCCGGCCCTTTAAGAGCATTGTGTCGGCAATTTGTTTATGCTTGAATGAAAACTTTGAATGAACACCCAAACTTTGATATTGATGGCTTTACCAGAGGACAGCCAGGAGAAATTAGAAGCAGAGTAACATTCTATTACACATGGCTATTATTGGGTCGTGTCTGCTTTCAGGAGCAGAGAGCATTTCGCTGTTTCCATGTCAATGTTGGACTGACACCTGGAGACGCCGTAATGAAAAGCCACATCAATCCAGATGACGCACTCCAGAGCCAGGCTGATTGGACATGGAGAGCATTCTGTCGCCCAAACAAAAGCAGAAAGACAGCGCAGTTAATTTAGCCACTGAAACCCATCTGGGGGTCGGGGTGGAGAGGGAAAGAATGAGAGGACTTTTCTTCTTGTTCATGCTCTCTGACTCTTATATATTCCTTGCACCATCTTATCTCCTTTCTTGCTGTCGTTGTGTTTTTTTTTTTTTGTTTTTTTTTTGACTCGACTCTCAATGCCGTGATCCTATATCGGGCATCGGGGTTGGATAGATTCAGAATTTAAGAAATGGCACCTTTTTAATTCATGACTTAGTATGTGAATTACAACTCTAAATGGCACACAATCAAACACGTGTGCAAAGATTACGCAGATTTTGATGAGCCTAAAAATCGTGCTATTCCCATTAGCTCCGCCCGTATACGGGCAATCTAAATTTACTTCACTATATTACTATTAAATCCTAATCTAGTCATGACAAACTATATATCGTTGGAAAGGTCTAAGACTCCTAAATAGATATTTTAGCACTGTTTCTTTCTTAAAAATTATAAATGATCAGTAATATATGAATTTATGACAAGAGTGCGCCTCCAAAAAACCTTTGTCACAAAAAGTCGACGCACACACTTTTAATAATTGAAACTTTGGTTTTTAGTGCTAAAAGTTCATAATAAAACATAATTAGTATTTGTCAATAAAAAAACCCCATAAAATTATACTTTAAAAAGTAAGATAAGAAGTCCTCTAAAAAGTATAATATATATATATATATATAATTTTTTTATTATTATATCACATATTTTAGTTGTTATCATAAATTAAGTATCATTTGAAAGCTTACGAACTCAGGATTTATCCGGTGAAAACCGTTTTGAAATTGGACGTTGCGTTACCATAGAAACGGTATTTTTTATTAGGCCCCTCCCCTTTTGGGCATCATCTTTCATAATTTATTATCAAAACCTTTTTCAAATCTTGACAAAACACATATTGTCCGAAAGGTCTGAGTCTCAAGGTTCCATATTTAGTGACAGAAGTGATATTTGGATAGAAATGTAATAATTTGTTATGGCAGAATGCATACAATTAAATTCAATGGAATTCAATGGCACCCGGTGGCTTTTTTTTTTTGGTATAACGCCTAAACAAAATCTGGAACACAACTTGGTTAGACATATAGCTTTCATTTTATAGTCATTTTATAGTAAAAAAAATATATATATATTTTGTAAAATTATAACTTCCATAACTTTTTCATACTTTAATTTTTTGAAGTGCTTTCACTTCAGTAATAATCTGCTGATTGTTTTCTTTAAAACAAGACCAAACTTGGGTATATATTACAAAGCATTCTTGAATTACAACCATTTAAGTTTGTATAGTGCATTTTAATGTCAATTATGAAAAAGGGGGTGACAGGTAAGGGGTTAAAGGGGTGGTTTACTGCTTTTTTTCTTTCCATGATTGTGTTTATGGGGTGCAATATAACATTCTTTTTTAAAAAGTCTTATTTTTCATAAATGTCACCTTTATTGTAAGCCGCTTTCTCCTCTGTCATGTGAACGACTGGTCGACTTCCTGAGTCTATGAAACCACTCCCTCAGAAACAGGCAGTGGGCTCTGATTGGTTAGTTTGGGCCGGTGTGTTGTGATTGGCTAAACTAGTGCACGTTGTCCGGATACTTCACGCCCATTACCTTTACGGGTGAATCAGACCCAGAAAGCGGCGATGAAGAGAGGCAAGCAGAACCTCACCACACACGACTCTTACAAAACGTTTCTGAACGGTAATTTGCCTATATATTTTTTTTTACTTTATACACGTTTGTCTTACACAAAATATCATAGAGAACTAACTGGCTACTATAAAAACAAACAGCGTTGGCACTTGTTTACGTTCTTGATCAAATCGAAAAATAACACCAAAAAGTATATACACATGAAAAATACATTTACAACATTAGTACATATACAAAATTAAGGTCCAAAATGTTTGTACGCGTTTGTCGTAGACACAAAATAGCATAACTAGTAGTCTAGTGGTGATAAACCTAGCGCTGGTATTTGAGAAAAACATTACGCCTGAAATTATACATGCAAATACATTTAAAATGATTAAGTCTTAGCCTACTTACAGGTTGTGGCCCAACAACTGCTGCCTCTGGTTTTAAAGTTGTACCTGCTTAATGTTTTAGTAACAGTTTCTTGTTGAATCCGGCATTGAATTTGTGGCGATTGTGGAAGCTGTCTTTCGTAAAATGCGCAGCTCAGAGAGCTAAATTACAATTTTAATTTTCAGGAACATAATCAAACATAAATTGTATCCATTGTTGACGAAGTACAGCGTCCGTGGGAAGCCCGAACACATAAGACCTGACAGCTGGGTGAACACAACACACTCGACGAGAGCAGAAATATGGCCATGCCCTTTTTTGCATATTCCGGAGGGAGGGTTGATGTAAATGTGTGGGTTAGTGAAATCTAAAACCCGTTGTAGTCCCAATCGAGTCGTTTTTGTAGGCATTAAACTTCCTGATATTTAAAAAGACGATATCTCTGCTTACATTGAACTTTCAGCGCTGCAACTTTGCAGATACTGTTCATGCACCAGCAGCAACATTTCACACTATTTAAAATGAAAAAAGTGAAATCGCAATCAATCATCCCTTTAAAAAAGCTAGCATATCAGATGGCAAAAGAATGACACGTACATGCAAAGATGAAAAACGCATACATCCACACCCTCGTGAGATCAGCAACAGTCCGAGCAGAATCAATTATTTACCCAGAACACTAAATATCTCTCTGATAGAACAGAGACAGCAGTGCTGCTCTAAATTATTGAAGCGCTCGCTCAGATGATGTCACAATTGAGAAAACAACCTGAGAAATACTCCCTACGTTACCATACCACACAGTCCTATGAGCCAGGGTTTTCCTAAACTGAAACTATTGATTGAAAACTCGTCTTAAACCAAATCAGAATTAAAGGGGTGATGAACTGAGAAATCTCAAATTTTCCTTGAGCTTTTGACATCTAAGAGTTCATCATATTATAAGAATATCCTGTAAGATTCAGAACTGAAAACCTTGTTAGTCCAATAAAAGCTTTTATTGACACAAGGATCAGCAAGCGACTCGTTTTTCAAAGTGGGGAACTATGATGTCAAAGAGGATAAAACACCACCCCCGCAGATGAAGATAAACGCCGACTTCAACACGGCCGTTAGCCCCGCCCACCGATTCGCGCATTACACGCATAGCTAAAGAACATAGATGACTACCTCGTGATGACAAACCGGATCGAGCTACCGAGCGATACAGAATATTGTGCAGCGCCTGGTTGTGGAAGAAGACAGTCGCTGCATGAGCTTCCTCTGGATTCCAATAGGACTGCATGGATAAACTTTATTTTTAATGACGTTCCAGCTGATGAGGTAAAACATTGTCCGTCTGTTCGCTTCATTTCACTGAGGATTGTTTTGTAAACAACACTGGATTTGCAGATCGATTAAGAGTAAAGAACGGTGCTGTGCCGTCTATATTGCAACACATGGACTCTGGGTCGAACATGTACGGGCGAATCATTCCGGTTGCCATTTTACAACATTGGACGTTTTCAAAACAATTTCCCCAAAGTGCATCGACGGGTGAGTCGAAACTCATTATAATATGCAAACTGTTATCCACTCACAGCAGTGGGCGTTTGCTCAAAAATAAGGTACAAATTAGCCTATTACTTATTCATTTTAAAATTGTTTTTGAAAGCAAAAACCAAGCGAACGTCATAAGTCGACCTCAGACAACAATATAATAAAATTTAAAAAGCCAGTTCATGACCCTTTTAATGGGAAGTAAACTAAAAAGAAAGTTGAAAATATGTTTTAAAATACCAACTGAAGCTAGTGATGAAGATAAAACTAATCTAAATAACATGATTTCAGAAATACTGTTTAGAAAAGTTTAAAGTAAGTTTAAACCGACATGACACCTTCATGATCATGACATGACACACGTCATGCATATGAAAACGGTTTCATGCATGTTTACGACAACTGTCATTAAGTGTCATTCTCTTAATTACGTATGACATTTTTAATGCAAATATGACATTGCAAAGATGTCAAACCAATACATCGTAACCTGTCATTGTCTTTGACATGACAACTTGACATTACTAAGACAACACAACCTGTCATAAACATGAAATAGCAGATTCTCAAACTTGAGAAACCACTTCGTTTTATGGGTTAACATTACATTAAACTGTCAGGTGGCAGCTGTCATGACAGCCAATGTCAATACCAACCACATGACACTTTAATGTAATGTTAACCCATAAAGTTAAGTGGTTTCTTAAGTTTGATAATTAATCTACTATGTCATATTTACGACAATATATGTTGTCCTGGTAACGCCAAGTTTTCATATCTCAAACAATGTTATATTTGCATTCAAAATGTCATAATTGAATGACACTTAATGACAGTTGTCATAAACATGAATAAAGCCTCCTTCATATTCACGTGTCATGTCATGATTATGAAGTTATCATGCCAGTCTTCAAGTAAAGCGTTACCTATTGTGTTACCTATACTGTTTTTCATCTACTACTGTATGTAGTAGTGAAGGATATGATTTCAGATGCAGCCTATATGTTGCCCCAAGACTTGAAAACTTGAAACACTCTCACCTTAGAAAACAGGAAAGGTCACAACTGGAAACTGCCCAGACTGCAAGAAAGTGTGAAACAAACTAAAAGTAAACTAATTTGAAAGTACAACAATGAAAAGTTCACAGCTGAAAAGCTTGGAGCCATCACGCTAGCACGCTAACAGGGAGGGAGTTGTTGTTTTCTGTACCGAAAGGCGTAGCATTATCATTAAAGCTGTTTTCCAGTCAAACAACCTGAATCAAAGCACAAAAAGGAATACATTACAACCCTCAACCCGACTTCGAAAGCCCTTTTCAAACCTGAGCTTCCAGCTTCCTCTGACAACCGGTAATTTATTTTTCCGCTAGCTTGAGTTCTTTAATCTGGGCCTCCTTTCTTGTTCGAGAAAAGGTCCAAAAACAAAGTTACAAGTGAACAAGCCAAAGACCCCACACTTGATTTGCAGAGCTACAGTTCTATTTAAAGAGCAATCTCTACCTCTGGGCGAATCCGATCTTGTATCATCTGCTATCATTGCTTGCAGTCGGCCGAACATTGCGGGGCTGGTGGCTAGCAGGCACTCATGAGGGAAGGCCATTAGGGTTCATTGGGAAAATGTCGGCTGAGAGATTGAGAAACTCAAACTAACCACAGCTGCACTGACACTGGTACAACAGAAGTCAATTACTTGTCCCTCAGCGACAGATTGCCTCCGCTTTTTCCAAGCAAACACACCACCGGGTTCGCAGATTTCACTGATTAGGTGTCTCGCTACACGTTTTAAATGTAAACTGCTTAGAAAGTACACAAGATGATAAAAAATAAATTCATAATAATAAAAGGCTGCAATCCACCAGGAACAGACTTTTGTTTGTTTGTTTTTTTTTATCCCTGAACCAATTTAGTTGAAGTTTTTGGCGACTGTTGTAGCTTCCGAGTTAGTTAAAAGTGAGCACAGACACATTCCTGCAGTTTTAAAGTTTTTAAAAGTTTCATTATAGGTTTCTTATTTATAAACACTCCCCCGCATCTTTCATTGGTCAGACCAACCTTATTGGTTGAGACGCTGTTGCTATGCTGGCCTGGTTGGGTCTCTTAAACAAACAATGTTTTGTGGCAGTGTTAACCAGAGTTTCTATCGTCATCACCGGCGGCCATCTTGTCACAGGCAAGCTGATGTAAGATGAGTGGTCAGCACGAACACAAATACTCTTATCTCGTTGAAATCTTGACGGATTTACAAACGGTTTGGCTTCTTACAAACGTTATTAACGTGGCTATAATTCTGGACGATTATGTATATACACTTATTATTCATAAGTATGCAGTGTCATAACTACATCTCTGACGTTTATAACAAACCAAACCGTTTGAAAATCGGCAGAAAATTGAGCAAGTTATGGTTATTTAAAAAGTACATGTACCATTGAAACACAATGTTATGAGTGAGCGAGCTGCCGGTGACAAGATGGCCGCCAGGTGCAGAAGTCGACCTCCATTGGCCAGCAGCCTGCACGAGATATCTAGCACTTATTGCGGAAATCTATGGTGTTAACACTTTGGGGGGTTCAACTGAAAAAGTCCCCCAGTGGTAAAAAAACAACAACGACAAAATAAAAATCAAGTTTTTAGTGTTGTTTATACGTCTATGTGGTGTTTTAATATGCTTTAAGACATAAGTCGACGGCATTGCTGAGTATTCTCTCTTTAAAACGGTCTCAAAAACATGGTTTGAAATCGCTGGTGTTTCTGACGTCACAAACGATCTTGTCACCAATCAGATCAACATGTGATTGTCAACGACTGGATCTCTAAGCTGAGTGAGTGAGTGAGTGGAGGCGGGGTTCATTTGCATATTCATAGAACGCGTATACTGAAATGAGGCAAGGGTGTAGAGTTACATTCAAGCTATTTTAAGGCATCAAGAAAATTTTTTTAAGGAACAAACGTATAAATATGTAATTTTGGTGAGTTTTACGGGATAAAATCATTGACTATATGGGGAATTAATAAAGAAATGAAGAAATAGGGTAACTAAAACTTTTACAAAGACAATAATGTGATGGCGACGAATGTATTTGGCAGTGGTGACGATTAATTAATTAATGCTTAATATATGTATAAATATATAATAAATATATGCTGCAAAACAAAATTAAATACACCTGACTTAGATTAACCTTGTTTACAGTCATCATAAACACTGATAAAGGTTTATTAAATGCTATAGGCCTATTACTATAACACGCTGCTACAATTTGTAGGCTAATGAACCTGAACGGTTCATTCAATTTATTATAATAGGGTATCGTCACCCAGCAAGATTAGGATGCCTTTGAATCAAACAATCTTTAGATTAGTCTTTTTATTAAAGAAATACTTCACCCTGAAATTAAATAATTCTGTCATCATTTACACACCCTGAAGTCATTCCAGTTCATGTGAGTTTATGAGAGACGTACTGTAGCAATGCTACATTCATGAATAAACTGTTTTGAGTCCCCGTTCATAAAAGCTATGTGAATAATTCATTCAAGAATATGACTGATCCTGTTCTCAACTCAATCTTGTCACAGCAGTTAACCGTGGACGGCAGAGAAACATTATCAGTTAATAATCACTTACATCTCAGTTTTTTTACCCTCACAGAAAAGTGTTATATAAAGACTTGGGATATAGTGCATGATGAGTCATATGAACTAGTTTTATCATACTTTACGGCACTTTATGTCCTTTGGGATTATATACACTGCTGTTCAAAAGTTTGGGATCTGTAATATTTGAACCAAATTAATTTATTTGATTACAAATACAAAAAAAAAACATATATACAGTATATCAGCAGAGTTGTAAAAACAAGAGTCTCTTGTTTTTGCATGTGTTCATAATTCCTTCGTATGACGCACTGTCTAAAAATTACGTTTCATTGCGCTATCACAAGCCATTCAGGTTCAGAATGAGTAAATGACATAAACCACAACATTTCTACATTGCCCAAAACATCTTAAACCACGTTCCCCCCAAAAATCACCAGCGGCGCGTGATAAATGTTCTACACTGAAAAAGAGTTTGCTAGTGAATTTCACAATTTATGAAAACGGCAAATAACGCATTGAATTAAACATGAAACAAACTGTATTGTACGAATCTACAGGCAAACTCAATTGCATACTAAAGTCAGGCTGTGTGTGACATTTAAAACTGCGTTATTTTGTCCCATGGCTGCTGTTCTGGGGTTTTTTTTCACGCTCCACCGGATCACTCCCAGCGTGCCTTGGCCGAACGGAAAGCTGGTCCGGAGTGTATTTAGCAATGCAGAGAGGAGGTGAAGATGGCCCTCATTATTCCCAGAGCCTTCTTCTCTTATCGGGCCCGGCCAGGCCTTTTCTTCCCTTCCCTGCATTTAAATTGTGAGTCTAGCACAATTGTCAATAAATCATGCGGTGGGCAGGCCAGCATCATAGCTGGGGTGACAGCTTAAATAACGTTACCCTGAGGGTAAAAGAACGAGCTATAGCATTTGCCCGCCGGAGAACATCCCACGAAGTAGACAGGTAGATAATAATATTAAATGTATTCATGTAACCTTGACAGGGCACTTACAATAGACTTGCCAATGGCTACACAGTGAGTCATAATGTTGCATTATATAATAACATTTTTATATTTTGTGACCTGATCCAGAAAAATGAGTCACAGTGACCCAAATGTAAAATTTTGGTATTAATGGAAAGAGGACACCATAAGCTTTCAAATGATATCTTAGTCAAAGTCATACCTTGAATGGTTGTAAAGATACACATTTGAATTCTGGTCGTCTGCCCCTTTTTTAAAACGTTTTTTTGCCCGTTTTTTTGTTGATATCTTTCAAAATCAATTGCATTTTAAAAGATAAACTATTTATTTTATAGCTTAATTTGACCAAATACATGAATATATATATATATATGAAGAGTTCAGATGCAAAAGCCTCTAAATGCCATTTGAAATTTTCTTCTTTAATGATGATTTTTATCAAACTTGTATATTTAAGGTCAGTAATTTCACTTAAATAACAATTAATAGGTAGTTATCATTGCCATTTAAGTGAAATCACTGAACTTAAATATATAGAAGCTTGATAAAAATGATCATTCTAGAAGAAAATTTCAAATGGCACTTAATGGCTTTTGCATCTGAACTCTTCATATATATATATATATATATATATATATATATAAATGCGATTTAACCAGGCTAAAGCTCAAATTATTTAAGTTTTATGGAATAAATAATAAAAAATGATTAAATCCTGGTAATTGGTTGATGAAACACTGATTTAAATTAAGATAAAATTATTTCCAAACGAAATTCACTTTAAAGAACGGCTTTGTGCTTGCTTTCTGTTTAGGCTCTGTGAAAGTTTTAGTGCTGCTTCCAGAGAACGGTCATGTCCGTTTCATTGTTTTTTCCTCATGAGAACACGGAAAATAAAATAAAAGATTTTATGTTATGGGGAGAGTCAACCCTTCTTCATCCGGTGGGTATTACTTTTGGTTTGTGCAGTGTGGTTCACATAGGCCTATTTATTAAAAGATTTAATTATCTGGGAATTATGGATCTCCTCCATAACGCTGAAATTGCCCAATTTTAAACAATTTAGTAATAATTTAACTAGTTTTGTGGTGTAGGTCTACATATTTTATAACGTTAACTTCAAATAATACTAATAGTAATTTAAAGATGTGGTAGCATTGGGTCTGGAAGTGAAGGATAACTCCGGGATTTGAAGGGACGTGTCGTGATTCTGTCCTCTCACACCGCGACACAGGTTCGTGGATCTGAGTGTCGTGATCGTTACAGCCTTACATGTATTCTTCTTGCAGAAAAATATACTCACAAAGCTTAGGTTAGAAGCCTCCAGTGAGTTCAACACTTTGAGTTCAACGTTTCAGCGGATAGGCTACCCAGGAAATGCTCAGAGGTGACGAGGGGAGTTGAGAAGAGCAATGTTTATTTCAGCGAATTTAAAGCTTTGACAACTTTAATCGTCATTTAAATAACTTTACTCAATTATCTGGACTACGAAACTTTGGGAGATTATTTTTGAATGTCTGTTCTTTGAAATTAGCAAAAATATATTTTTTTTGTTAGTTCATTGTTTTTCCACATAATCGGCCCATATCTTAAAATGGAACGTTGCGACTTCCGACCCATTTTGCCAGAGCGGGTCACATTTCAAGAAGAAAATGTGAGTGGTTTTTGTTCAGTGTAAGCTATGGATTTTTTTTTTTACCATCAAGTAAAAAGTTTAAATTTTCTTGCACTTGAATACATGAGTGTACACAGTAATAAAAAAAGTATTTTCTACAAATAATGATAATTATTTATTTGTAAATATTTGTAGGTGTTTATGAGAGTTCGTACCACATAACATTTGAACACCATTTGCCCATTTTTTTTTAACACGGTGTAAAAAAAGAAAAAAAAAGTTTGACACACTTTTTACATTTTTTTTTTAAAGCTGCAAGAAAAAAAGTCGGAATTGTGGAATATATATGATAAAAAAAAATTGCACTAAAATTACAAAAAAAAAAAAAAATGACACAAATAAAAACTATATAGAATTATTTTAATAAAAATAAGAAAAGCCGATGACAAAATTACTAAAATATAACTTAAAAACAAAATGAAGAACTCAAAACATAAAAATAAAATGTTATTCAAAATAGTAATACATACTGTATATATATACATATATATATATATATATATACATTTTTTTTCCACCAAATATTTATACTTTTTATAAACAAAACTTTTCAGCTACTTTTTAAGTGGATTGGCATAGTTTTTTGCCCCCCATGTTTTTGTTTGTTTGTTTGTTGTTGTTTTTTTGTGTGTTTTTTAAATAGCTGCAAATTTTAAGTGAATAAGAATAAAAATATTAACAAAACTTGCTCATGCAAAACTCACAACACCATTACACATTTTACCACCATTTGACCACCATTTGCCTGATATTTTTTTTAACACACACACACACACACACAAAAAACGTATTTATATGAGTTTGACACACTTTTTACATTTCTTTCTAAGAATTTTGAAATGTAAACTCATAGTTGTGAGAAAAAGGTCAGGAAAAAAGTTGAAATTTTGAGATATGAACTTTGAGCTGAAAGAAAAAAAAAAGTCGGAATTGTGGAATATATATGATAAAAAAATTGAAATATCACCTTGTCAACTAACTGATAAATAAATTGAAGTACTAAAATTACAAAAAAAACCCTGACAAATAAAAACTATATAGAATTATTTTAATAAAAATCAGAAAAAGCCCATGACAAAATTACAAAAATCTAATTTAAAATCAAAATGAAAAACTCGAAACATAAAAATGAAATGTAATTCGAAATAGTAATCCATACTATAATAGTATATAATTAATACATATTTTTTCACTAAATATTTATTTTTTAACCAAACTTTTCAGCTACTTTCTAAGTGGTTTGGCATAGTTTTTATTTGTTTTTTTCACTCACCATGTTTTTTTTTTTAATTTGAGTGTGTTTTTTAAATAGCTGCAAATTTTATGCGAATAAGACTAAAAATAATATCAAAACTTATTATGGGCGATTGCCACAATGTTGCAATGCATTTTCTAAGGTGTTAACAGTAGTTTTAATCATGTTGTCATGCGGTTGCTAGGGCATTCCGGTCTCTAGATATGGCAGGCATGCTTTTATTAAGTCATTCATGTTTATTAAGTCATTAGAGAAGTGCATATTACTATTATGTGGACTGCGTACCACCAAATCCATTCTTCTTTCAAATATGGCTGCAATGTTGTGGTCAACAAAATGCAAAAAAAAAAAAAAAAAAAAAAACTATTCTAGCTCCAAACAAACCCATACAGATATTGTGTGTATTAAATCACACAAGGGAGGTTTCAGAGTTTTCCGCAAGGTGCCAAGCAGTCTCTCTAGTTGCTTAGAAACCAGGAATTAAAGCTCTCTCTCTCTCTCTCTCTCTCTCTCTCTCTCTCTCGCTTTCTTTCTCAAACACAGCATGCATAAATACGTCCACTGCGGCACATCTGTGGTCAAGGTTTTAAACTTTGACTCTGTACCATTGTGACAACCTCCGGGGCTCAACTATCCACTACACAAGCTGGACTAAGCGTCGTTAGCATTGCGCTAACGTCCGCCTTCCATCACATCTGCAATGAAGGGGCAAGAGTAATTAGCTTGAAATCTGCTCCCCACCCAAAGCAATTTTCCCACCAGACTTCATGACACACGGTTCGTAATTTGGACTTTGGGGTTCACCGTACTCTGTCCTGTTACTCGTAATTAAGCGCAGTGTGGCTATCCTAATGAGATTAACAGCCCTGTTGCTATGGATACCGGACGAGATCTAACTCTTTAGCCTTCGGTCTGGTTGGTTCTTCATTTCTTCATCAGCTCACCTCCTCCTCAACACACTCAGAGAGCGAGAAACGGGATGCAAATTCGTTCGAGTGTGGGAAGCCGTGTCCCAATGCTAATTACGTTACCCTGGTAGCGCTAATGAGAGGCGTGGCGATACTCTATTTCTTTTCCATTCAAACGACGTCGTTATGAGTTTGAAAAACTGTCCGCCGCGGTAATTGTCTCTGGCTTGTGTCACACGGCGCTTACTTTCCCAACACTGCCTTCTTGTCACTTGCCAACATGTGATCCGACACCGCGAGCTCCCTCGTTCAAGTGTTTGCTATGCTAATTACCTAGCGTGGAGGAAGACCCCTCTTTTAGCTGGTCTCCTGACACACGGGTGCCACTGCATAAATCTGCGGAGCAAATTAGCGCAACACGGCGTGATTGAAGGGGCGTGACTATATGGAGATGTATTATGTGAAAGTTTTTCATGAATCTGTTCTTTTGCTTAATGAATCCAGGTCTGAACGCGGAATTAGCATCTTTCATCCATTGTCGGCTCATGCTGTTTTGGGTGCTGAATGCTGGAGGACTTGTCTAAAGTGACAGACGTTCATTGGCCTCGATCTTGCTAGGGGGCCACAGATGTTGTTAGACACTGAACGCTAAAGCTAATTTAACAGACTGATAGTTTATTCAACACAAAAAGTTTTGCAGGAACATCCACCGCGCGAGCAAACTTTTTAAAAATATAGTTTAAAAAGGCATTTAGCAAGATCATTGGAACACTTCACACTTTTGCATTAGGGCTCCAATTCTATTAACTAAGACTTTTGCCTCAAACTCCTATTACTGCTTATTAATAGTTATTAAGTTGTTAAATTAAGTATTAGGTGGATTTGGGATGTAAAATATGGTCGTGTAGAATAAGACATTAATGTGTACTAATAAACAGCCAAAATCCCAGTAATACAGCGCAGTCATTCCAAGACGTCATATAACTGACGTCTTGGGACGTCTTTTGACCATACGTCAACATCCGCCTTTTAACGTCGGTTAGATGACGTTATCGGATCCTAACCCTACCCCAGACCTAAACCTACCCCTCACCTAACGACTTTTAAAGGTAAAGCGTCAGTTGTATGACGGCCCGGGATCGTCATGTAGCGATGTTTAAGGGTACCCTAAAAAGGCAGATGTTGACGAATGGTCAAAAGACGTCCCAAGACGTCTGTTATATGACTTCTTGGGATGAGACTGTGTTAATAATGAGAATTGAACCCTAAACTAGTAGTAAATGCTAAAAAAATTTAATTTATTAAACTATAAACTATTTAAATGTCATGCGGTGTGACCAAATACTTATTAAATGATACATAAAACAAAAAATTAAGTCAAACGTGTGTCATGGATGTTTTGAAAAGACAGTTAATCAAAAGTTTCAATGTCATGTGGTGTAACCAAGTAAAGAGTAAGTATTAAATGTCAAATAATTATTTATTTAATATTTATGAAAAAGGTCAAAACTGTTTTACAAACATACATTGGTGGATTTTTCCGAAGTAGCGAGTCACATTACGTAATCAGATTACTTTTGAGATGTAACTGCAGATTACGTTCGAATAACCCAAATACATGTCAAGAACAACGGTCACAGTAATAGTATGAGTTTTTTGCTGAAATATAGCTAGTGATGCATGATGTCCAATTTAGCGGACTTATGATTAACCAGAATTTTCCTCCCAATCTAAAATCAATGCATGGGAAATGTAACAATGATATAATATTGATCCTGATGTTACAACATGTTTTAAGATAAGTAATTGTATAAGCTTATTTAACCTCCCTTTTACCCTCAAATCTGATAAAACTTTTTACCCTCTGGGGTCAATTTGACCCCAGTAATTTAAACCTCCACAATATGTTTATTTTATTTTTTTACAAAGGTTTGTCTCAGTTAATTTATGTCTTTGTTGACTACCTAAGTAACGTTTTAAGTTGACATTTTATCATACATTATTATATTATACTTCTGTTTTATTATACAACTAAAAGAGCCTAGGGTCAAATTGACCCCAAGGAACACCGATGATACAAAATTAGTATAATTTATATTAGCGGGTTAATTTTTTGTTACAGAGTTGTCCCCATTAAATTAAGAAAAGTCATTAAATTTGAAGCCAAAAAAAAAAAAAAAATTATGTTTTTAT